>NDGM011157284.1:0-35137 GCA_002564305.1 Octomys mimax | reverse complement strand
AAAAAAAAAAAAAAAAAAAAAGGTTCTCTGCAAACGCCCTGAGATGCTCTACTTCCACCTTTTCTTTCATTTTTTCTTTTGGGCTGGGGGGATTCGGGGAGGCCTGTATGTGGTAGTCAGACATTTTTATTGCAAAACGTCGTCTGGAAAAGATGCAAAACAAAATTGCTAAAGTGCAAGAAGAAAAAAATCTAAAGGGGGAAAACAAAAGGCCCCCTTCCCTTTGCTTATTGAGTTCAAAGGCATAACATGCAGCACCCTGCAGCAAATGGGAAGCTACACTAATTTTAAAGCCATAAAACGCTATCATGTGCCCTGGGGGGCAGGACTGCTCTGAAGCTAGTGGCACCTAAATAAGACATGGTTCATTTACTTCACAGCTTAGCCTAATGTAATCATCAGCGGATTCTTAGCCTAGAGTTGTAACAGGCAAATAGCCGCTGCGGAGGCGGCCCTCCCAGCCACTGAGGGGGCCGCCGCTAGATTGCTGTTGATTAGAAAATTTTTCAGTTTTGACAAGCACTTAATGAACATAAATCGCACCTTGATTGGTTTCCATTTGGGGCCACAGGCTCACCTGAGAAGCGGCAGCCTTGCCAGCCCCGCCTTGCCCCACCTCGTGGGATCCTTGCAACAAGCCGGCAATCAGGCTATGAGCCATAGAAGAAAATATTTATAAAATATAGTAATGAAATTCAATTTCTTAGGAGAAGTGAAAGAACATTTCCTCGCTACCCCCCACGGCCACCCTCGACCACAGAGACCTCTGATGTGACTCGCTGTCACACAGGAAACAGAAGGCTGTGATTTATTTACCTTCTGCAAGAATTTCTGGCCACAATCTGTGATGCTAAGAGGCTTGCACAAGGGACCAAAATGAGGCAAACTGGGTACAGGGTGGCTGGACCACGTGACGTGCCAGCCTGGAGAGGGACTGGGACAGCACCCTGTGGACCCCAGCTCGCTGCCACCCCGTTCCAGGCGGCACTCACAGGAGCGCACAGGCTCCGCATCTTCACTTTACTAAGAAAAGCAGGAATGCTCAGGCACCCAAAGGAGAAAACGGGGACGGTCCAGATTCTCCATGGTTTAGTTATTTTGAAATGGAGGGTGGATACGTTTGGGCCATTTTATTTTAAGATCCACTCTAGGCACTCTGTAAACCAAAGGCCACAAAACATAAACCAAGATTTCCTTGAGTAAAAACTAAGACATGGACAAAAGAGACGCCCTATCCGTGTGTGTGGGGCACAGATTGAGCTTGTCAGTACTTTGCCCACTGTTCCCAGCAAAAGTGATAGTCCCCGAGAATATTTATGCTCTCATGACGGCTCACTCCAGGGATTTGGAAATGTCAGGCAAAACAATCTGTACACTGTCTTAAATAAGTTGGATGAATGATAAAAGTATTTTCTAGGTCACTAAATGCAGACAGGAAGTGCTTCCCTGACTCCAGAACAGCCCATATGACCACATGGCTACTGGGTGATCCTTTCTTTTTTTTTATTTTTTAATGTATTTGGCACAGGGTCTCACTATGCAGCTCGGACTTGTAGTGATCCTCCTGTTTCAGCCTCCCCAGCGCTGGGATTACAGGCATGCCATATGCCATCATGCCCAGCCTTGGTGGCTGGTTCAGTGCACCCAGGGTGGGACCGGCATGGCATGTGGTACTGGGGTTTGAACCCAGGCTTTTGCTCTTGCCTAAGCAGGCACTGAGCCCACTGACCTATCTCTGCAGCTCCAGATTTTAGTTTAAGACCTCAAGCTGCACTAGCTATTTGCACCTTCGTGTCCACCGCACACAACCTACAACAGCCTAAGGGGAGGCCCCACTGTGAACCGGGCCCAACAAGCAGACCATGGTCCACCCGAGCGGGGCTCTACGGCTCAGTCACATAAAAGAGGGCAACGCCAACATAAGCTGCACCAGATGAACCTGGGAGACGCTATGCTCAGAGACACATGCCGTCACGAAATGACAAGGGGGCACGATTCCACTTGCATGGTGTCCCCACAGGGTCAACTGCATAGAGGCAGGAGGTAGAATGGGGGCTGATGGGGAATTACTTTTTAATAGGTACAGGGTTTCAATTCTGGAAGATGAAAAGCATTCTGCGGGTTGGCTGCAGGGCAGTGCAAATGCACACGTAAGGGCACTGAACCGTGTGTTTACAAAAGGAAGATGGCAGATTTTGTTGTGTATTTTACCATGATTACAAAGCAAAAGCAAACAAATCCCTCAAGCTCCTCTCCTGCCACAACTCCTTTCCTCATGTGGAGTGAATGGAGGCTGGATACGATGGCAACATTTTTCTATAGCTTAAAAGCATCACGGGGGTCAAGAACTCTAGCTCTGCTGGGTGGAGGACGGGGCAAGTACATCTGTACTCACCCAGCCATCCATCCACAGTGTAGGAGGCACCAGGTATCTACTGGTGACAAGACCCACAAGGTCTCTGCTTCAAGGAGCCCCTAGTTTTGTAGAGAATCAAAGCTTTTTAAAAACCCAAGAAAATCCAGAGAAGTGAGACAACAGGTCTAGTGGAGCATACTTCCAAGAAGAGAAGGTTGGAAGAGTTAGTCTGGCCGTGGGGCAGAGAGAAACCTTCCTGGCAACTGCGTCTGCAAAGACGTGGAGGGCAGAGGACCCAGCAAGTACAAAAACATGGAGACTGCTTGGAATGCTGGGGAGCTAGAGGGCACGTGGGAAGCGGGTCACGACCGGGACACCAGGCCTGCTGTGTCGCATCAGAGAGCAAGGGTGCCACCCTAAGGGGAGTGGGGTGCCTGCCCACTGTGGGAACGTTCGAAAGCAGCACAAGGAAGGAAAGGAAATGAAATAAAAGCGAAGTCCACATATGAAGGTGAGAAGCCACAGCACAGTAACTGCTGTCCGGAAGGCGGAAGGGGGGTGGAGTGGAGAGCTTTACTGCATCATGTGCTTTTAGTTGAGCCAAGCAGGGACGCAGACCTCTCAGCCAGGGTGGTAAGGGAGGTCTGAGGGACTCCCAGTGTCCCCTCTGAAGCCTTAAGTCCCCTGGAGGAGGAGAGGGCCAGGGCCAAGGCTGGAGTGTGCAGGCCTGTGTCTGACTGTGGACGATAAGCATGCACGCCAGAGCCCAGGCCTGCGCCAGGTCAGGCTGCAGGACCCAGGCCAGGGCGCCTCCAGGTGGCCACCAGAGACTGGCCAGGAGGGGAGCTGAGGCCAGGCCTGGAGGCCCAGGGAGGGAGGAAGGTGCGCTCTGCGTGTGCGCACCAGCTCTGGAGGCTGCAGATCCAGTGCCCAGCCTCATTTTCTGCAAAATGAAGAAGAATGACGCTGTGGGCAGGACTAACTCTGAGTGCATGTGCGTGTCTGGCCCCACGTGTGTTCACAGTTTATTTTCACACCAACTGCTAGAAGCTGCCTCAGATCTTACTGTGGTGCACTGAGCTTTCTATCACTGTGATAAGCACCTGAGAGAAAGCAACTTACAAAGAGAAAAGGTCAGACAAGGTTCCAGTCCAAGGTTACCTGTGTCCAGGCAGAACATCAGGGCAGGAAGGAGAACCTGGGCAGGGAAAGGGCTCAACTCACAGCAGCCGGGAATCAGGACAGAGACTGGAAGAGGCCAGGATCCACGGCCCCTCCTGGACCGCCCTGTGACCCACTTTCTCCTACATGTCCCATCTCCTCCCAACAGCACCACAGGGTGGAGACTGAGGTTTTCAACCTGAGTCTTTGGGGGGACGCTCAAGGTCTGGAGGCTGGCAGTGCCCATACACCAGGTCCTTCAGGTGACCGGCACAGCAAGGGCTGGTGGCTAGGTCTCCCTGAGAAACGGGCCTGCGTACACACCTGGGTCTCCGAGGAAGCAGCGGGCCCTACCAGTTAGGAACCTGCTCCCGCTGGCCCTGGCACAGCAGTGTACAGGTGTCACCTCCAAGTCCCTGGCCTTTTACTGTAGCTGTTTAATCTCCTAACCAACTCTACATGGAATTTGGGAGTCTTAGGAGTGGTTTTCGATGTTGTGGCATTTGTGGGATGCTGTGTGCTCCTGCCCCAGCTCACCAAGCAGACCCACTCCTGGGGGCTGTGGTGGGGCCCGTGGATCCCAACTTCACAAGACTCTCTAAAAACTCAGGTTTTCAGGTGGGAAGAGGACCACCATGGCGGGTGGAGGCCCAGGCCATCATTAGCAGACACCAGCAGAACCTCACAACCCAAGGCTCTGGGGTGGCCACAATCAAGGCACGTGACCTGGAAGACTGAACAATGCCCACATGCCAAGCACCTACCAAGCACATACCAGATGCCGGGCAGACAGCGGGGCATGTGGCAAGGGCCTGGCCTCCTCCAGTGCACCAGTGCTGCAGTGGGGAAGAGCCGCAAAAGCACACCTTTGGGACAGGTGTGATACCAGGTGGCAAATGCAGTGCTAAGTTGTAAAGGGACAGATGGATGGAAAGGACAGACAGACCTGAGGACAACTTCCAGCACTGGCTCCAACGAGGGGAGCAGATGAAATAATCGTTAATGCAGAGCAGACGACGCTCCTGACAGCAGGAGGCGCATACACCACGCCCAACGCCGCTCTTCCTGGCTTCTGGGGGTTTCCAGTCCCGCCACTGGGCGCCTGGCTCTGTGTCTGGGATCCACCCTCCAGTCGCCCACCCAGGAGCATCTCTGACTTCTGTAATATGCTGGTGGGGGGGGGCAGTGAAGGCTCTGTTGAGCACAACCAAATGCTCCCCACCTCAAAAGCTGGGGGTCACTCCTGGTAAATGTAGGGAGCGGGTGCAGGCACTGATAGGGGATTGCGGACTCCTGGTGCATCCTCCAGTCAGCGTCCCAGCTGATGTGACAACGGTGTGCATTTCAAGTGGCAACTACTGGGCGAGGACAGCAGGAGCAGGTGTGCCTCTCGCCCCGCTTGGCTTCCTGTCCCTCCCTGATTTCTTCAGCGAACGCCTACTTGGGAATCATCTCCCAACTTTTTGTTTTACCATCTGCACAGAAGTGGATTTTCCATCTGAAATCTGCATTTTGATGACAACTGAGAGGGTGAGTTTGACAGAACCAAAGCCCATGGTCCACGGAACCCAGGGCTTCGCGTTGGCAGGAGAGCCTACACCCTGAACCAGAGACAGATCTGCCTGATGAAGAAGGTCCTTTCTGGGGGCAAAGCTCCAGCTGTGTGTCCAGGAAAAAGGACAGAAGCACCACTGCTGTGACCCTGGTAACAGGGGGTGGAGGAAACTCATCTAAGATGGTTTTGCTTTGTTCTTATTTTGTGGTTTTGGGACAGAATCTTATTATGTAGTTCAGGCTGCCTCCAATTTGTGGTAATCCTCCTGCCTCAGCTTCCCAGGCACTGGGGTCAGAGGCATGTGCCACCACCTAGGGAGGTCTATAAAACAATCGAGGCGCTTATTAGCCAGGTGTGTCGCAAAGCGAAGGCTGCTCACGGGAAGAAGCCCCAAGAACCTGGGCCAGAACTCAACACCAGCTATCTCGGTAGGGCCCTGTCGGTCCTCGGCTGGCCTGTGTGGTTTCTGAGCTCGTTCTTACAGGGCCACTTAGAAATCTGGCTGGAACTGCAGCTGCGTACCCGATGGCCGCTCCCCGACACGAAGATGAATAGGTCGCCACGCTGAGCTGCGCGCCCCGAGGTCCGTACTCTTTCTCATTATCCCCTTCATTTTTCTATCATGGTGCTCCCCGAGGCTCACATTTAAGTCCACAGAAAGGGCATCTGAGGATCCCAGGCTGGCTGCCCTGCGCCAGCCCAACTATGATCCAGCGACGTGTCTGAAAGCACGAGACTCTCACATGTATCTCCCCCAGGAAAGCGGCGCAGGTCGGGCCTTTAAAGGTCCCAGAGATGCATGACTTTTCAGAGCAACAAAAGTGGGAAAGGAGCAAGCTGCAGAAGCCAACATGCTTGCTCTTTATTATTCTGGTTTTATTTCAATGCTTGGGACCAGCCACGTTAGGAAGGAGCATGTCAGAGAGGTCTGTGCTGGGCTGTGGAGCCCACCTGTCCTGGCCTGCCAGGGCCTTCCATGGCTTGTCAGCCAAGCCTAGGGCCCGGGAACCTTCACTCCAGTACACCAGGGCAGCTGGGCCCCCGTCCAAGCAGCTCCAGCCTTCCTCTGGCTGGACTTCGCACCCATCTGCCCGTCAAACTGAGTTCTCGGCTTCATTTACTATAATAAGAGAGGAAGACGTAAAGACGAGTCGTCTGCACGGTGCCTTTCTGGGCCCAGCAGGTGACTGGTCCCAAGAGGCAGCTTTCATCTCGGGACAGGTTCTTCCTTAGAAGTCCAACTGACTCCATTAGCTTGAGTTTGTTAAGAGTTTTTGGTGAAAATTTCAGAGTCCCATACTCTTGAGAGTCTGAAGTGACCTAGAAAAAATGTGATCATACTTCTGATCCAGGGAATGAATTCCTTCTCCAGGTTTCCAGAAGCAACTCCGAGCATGAGGGCTCTGTGTGGTCACACACTTTTTCACTTCTGGCCAGGCCAGGCCAGGCAGCCCGGGGCCCTCAGGATCCAGCTGCTGAACAGAAGCCGTGTCCCCATTCTGGGCACCGCCTTCGCCACTGGCCCCCCCGTACCCTCGCTGGACCCTGTGTGTTACGGCTTACGTCTAGATGCCCCCCGCAGCCATAGGCGGGGCTTTTCCCAAGGTGGCTGAGTCCAGACATGTGACTGATGCATGCTGTGATGCTACAATCAAGGGCGCAGGGATTACGGGTGGGTGATCACCAAATCAGTCCACTGATCTCTCTGGCAGCCCTGATCCCTGGCAACCTGGATACAACACAAGGGGCAGACGGGGGCTGCCTTGCCTGCCCCTTGCTCTGCTGCCTTCTGCCCACCATGAACCATTTCTCCTTTTTGAGGCCCCTCTGCCATGCTGCTCAGCACTGGAGTCAGCTAATTATGAACTGAAACCTTTACAAACTGTGAGAAAAATCTTTTGCACTCCAAAGTATTTTGTCTCAGCAGCAAGAGAAATGTCACTAAGACGCCACGACCACAGCGGGCATCCAGCCTGGCAGCCAGTGGTCTAGGGACATCCAGAGCCCATCACCATTCCTCCCAGGGTCATGCATTCTGTGAGGCTGCCACTGTCAGCCCCTGGGCCTTGAGGGGAGCCAGGAGGTGCATGGGGGTGAAGGGTGGGCACAGCCTTCCTTGAACCCAAGGCAGCAAATCTGCACAGCTCAGGCACTGAGTGCTCCGCGTCTGGGCCAGCGCTGTGCTGCTCACCTCCCTCTAATCCCAGGCTGCTGTCATCCCCAGGAACTGCTTGTCAGCTCTCGCCCAAGTGGTCTCCTCCCTGAGAAAGTGCCAAGGCTTTCTGTGACAGGAAATGGGGCTGGAAGAAATGTTTCTTTCCATGTCTTCCATCAGATAGCAAGCAGGTATAGCCCAGGCTCAGTGAAGCACAGAGAGACCGAGCTGCCTGAAAAGCACCCTATGGTCACTAGTCTTCTAAACCATCTGCAGGACCTGAGCAGATGGGCTAAAACACAAGAGTGAAGCTTGCGGAGGACGATGCCCAAAAGGGGGTCGACTGAGGCCACAGAAAGCAGGTGTAGCAGCAAATGGATGACAAAGAAAGAGGAAATGGAGATGTCAGGTGGTGGGGAGTGGCCTCCCGGGGGACCCTGTCCAGCTAAGGTCCTTGCTCCTCCTGTAGCCTTCTGCCTGTATGAACTGGCCCAGGCTCCCCACAGGCCTCTGGCCTTGGGACAAGCATCAAGGTGCTTCTGGCTGCTGAGCCTTCCAGCATGCAGGAGCCTTTGAGCTTCGTGCCAGGTCCGTTTGGGTGCCACCATGCCAGGTGTACCCCATTTTACTGCTGCAGAGAGCATGCAATCTACTGGGGCCGCAAGAGTTCAGCGCTCAGCTAGAGCCCCACTCCAACTGGTGGTCTGCTCACTAGGCTGGGCTTGGGGTCTGCCACACTGATGCATAGCAAGTAACTGGGGTGAAACTCTGGGCTCTTGTCCTAAGGATGTTACCTTTTACACAGACACTTCCATGGTACCTGGGTAAGACCCAATGGTATCTATCTATTTTGGCCTTTTTATTTATGCATTTGGTACAGGGCCTTGCTAAGCAGCTCACACTCGTGATCCTCCTGTCTCAGCCTCCTCAGTGCTGGGATTACAGCTGTGTGCCACCATGCCTGGTTTCAGGGGCCTGTATGTCATGCCCGGGATTCTGGGGCTGGCAGGGTATGTGGTACCAGGGATTGAACCTGGGTCCTTGCACTTGCCAGGCAGGTGCTTAGATCCCTGAGTTAGGCCAGCCCCCCTCAGTGCTTTTTTGAGAAAAGGTGGATGAGAACAGAGCTCTTGCAATCAGGTGACATTTCTCTGTAGCACCAAGGAGGGACTCTGCTCCACTTACAGGTTACTATTTATGTCCAATGATGCCACCAAAGTCTAGAGAGGTGGATACTGGCCCGAAACCCTGAGAATCAAGCAGCTTCAGGGAGTCAGATAAGGCAGTGTCACCAGGGTGGGTAGAAGAGGTCCAGCTCACAGCATGGCCAGTGACAAGGTGGAGACTCATCCTAATGGCTCTGACACCCAAAGCATTCACTCTGGCAGCTCTCTCTGACATCATTTAGCTGTCCCCACATGTGATCCGGGATTTACAGTCACCTTAGGGACTGGCACACTCTACCTTGGAGATCACCGTCGCTATGTGACAAGCATCTGCCCAAGACCATCTGGGTCCACCAGTTTTTGAAACTTTGCAGACTGAAATAAATGGGAAAGGATCTTTAAGGCTGGCACAGGCAGCCCAGCTGCACACCACCAGCATCTTACTGAGGACAGCCTTGATTCTTTCCAGAGGCATCTTATTCGGTCCCCTTCCTGTTTGAACGAGGAGCGCCTGAGTAACTCAGCTATTCTGACCTGCAGCTCCCACTACCTCAGAACAGACCAGATGAGGGTGTCCCAGACATCCAACAACTGACACACCTGGAGCCCACCACCCTTCACACCTTCACCCAAAGCAAAGCTGTGAGAATCAAATCAGTGAAGGATTTCTCTCCCGTTCAAGCCATCTCTCCAAGTCCTTGGAACTGAAATGCATCCCTGTGCTAAGCCAATCCCCAGGGCCTACATATGTCCCTTTACTCTTCTGTACTTGAGTGATATTCATGGATAAGGAGGAAACAAGAAAAGATGGAATTCACCAACACTGAAGGACATCACAAGGAAAGTCAGTGCATGAATGAATTTTGAAAAATGGACTGCAATTTTATAATCAAGAGCTTGCAGCAGAAGCAAGCAGCGTTTGCCCTCCAGCAGGAATGTTCTTACAACTTTGTCCCTGGGCAAGAAATCAGCATCCCTTTGGGAGCCCAAGGCTCTGCAGGTTGGGATGTGGCGACTAAAGATGCTCTGCTTACTGGTCATGAAGCCCTCAGGAATATAAGGATGACGCTTCTCCTTCTAAGGTACACAGAAAGTACTGGACACTCAGACCTTTGCCCAGACTGGATCTTGGGGAAAACAAAGCTCCCAACAGAGCATCCTTCCCTGCTGTGTGGCAGCTCTGGGGAGATGAGCCAGTAGAGACCTAGCACTGCCTTGATCCTGATGGCCAGGAGCCATGAATGGAAGAGGGATGCAGGACCGCAAAGACCCTGGTGAGGAGGCACCTCAGGAGCACATGTTCTCCCTTTGATTTGGAAGCCACCTGCGGAACCAAGTCTACTCCCGAGGGAACCTGGCAGTACAGTAAAGAATGCCTATCTCTATATAGACATCCATCTCTCTCCAGGTGCAGGGAAGAACAAACATCTTTGTACCTGCATGAGAATACATCTGCACATCTCGTATAGATATATTCCTATGCATGTGTATGCTTCTCAATGTACAGTGGGGTTACACCCCTACAAACACATCCTTAAGTGGAAAATGCAGGTAGAAAAATTGAGCACACCTGACCCGCTGAATGTCTCTCACCCCCCCTCCAATCAGCCTAATTGCTTCAGTGCTGTGCAGCACGCTCACACTAGCTCGGTGTTGGGCCAAACCATCGAATGCAAAAGCCTCCTTTGTGTGGGAGTGTGGCCAGGCTCATGCACCCTGCTGGTTACTGTGTGGAAGGTGAAATGCAGGAGGGCTCTGGGAGGCAAGCGTCAAGGAGGAAGATCCTAGTGTGAAGGAATGCATCGGGGTCACCTGTGTATGCCTCAAACATCTACTTCCTGGTCAGGTGGGGAGGCACTGTCCTTAGTGGGGGATGTGAGCCAGGGATCCCTAATGCCACATCTGCCTTTTGCACGTGGGTCTGCCAAGTGCAGCTGCTGCTGGGAGGTGGGGTGGGAAAGGGCAATTCACCCAGCAAGCAAACTAAGCTGGGGCCGCCTGTCACCCGGCATGTTGGACAAGCCTTCTTGAGATAAAAGCTAAACATTATTTAGAATGTAGGGAAAAGGGCTTCTGCGAACTGCCAGGAGATGAGCTGTACAATCTCCCTAGGAATTTGCTAACATATGTCCCAGGCCGTAACAGCACACACACTCTTCAGGTCAGGAATCAGATTACTGGGAATTTATTCTAGAGCAGTGGACAAGGACAGAGAAAGACAGAAGGACACGGATTTAAAGTTCTTTATAACAGTGAAGAAAGTTAAAGTAAATGTACTTGCTAAGAGTCAGTTTTTGAGATGCTCCTGGGTCTCCTGGGGTGCCCTGCACAGCGGAGCGTCACATGAGCATTAGCACAGTGATGCATGCCCACGTTTGCTAACCTGGGAAGGTGCGGGTGGCCTACTGGCAGCAAGGAATGCAGGCTGCAGCGAGCATTCGGGCTCATGGGGCAGAGAGGCCCAGGTGGAGCTGGCTGGAGCGCGACCCCCAAAGCACATACCTCCACGCTCGCCAGGTGGGCTTCATGCGGAGTGGAGGGGGACTTTAATAATTAGCAGTCAACATTATGCACCGGTGCTTTATTAGACAAGAGGACACGGGTTATGAAATGCATGTAACTTCCTGTTTCTGCTCTTGGCTGTGCAGAACTGAGCCCCAGGTTCACATATAATTGTCTCTTTCATTCCAGGTTTTCAGGTAGGTACACTCTCCCCTCCTTTCTCTTTTACTACTTGCTCCTGTCTTCCGACTCATTTAAATTTTACTTGCTCTGCACCTTTTATTGTAATTCTTTGTAGATCTGCAGAGGTGCAGATCAACTGTCAGGGCGGGGACAGGAGCGAGAAAGACAGATGGTCTAGCAGAGTGTCAGGGACAGTATTATTTATTTCCCGACTGAGCAGGAGACCAAATACTACTTTCACTTCAAACACGGGCACGAGGCTTGACTGCTGCTAGCGCCCGCCGCCCCTGGGGCTTTGGAGAGGGCTGGACCCGGTGGCTGTTGCAGTGGCAGTACTCACATGCAAACTGGGATGGTAGGTCAGCACGCCATTGTCGCACAGGGTGACATATTTCTTCTTCCACTCTTTGTTCAGTGACTTTCCACTTCGCTTCAACAGCATGCCCTGCGAGGAAAAGGAGCCAGACAGAAAGTCTTGTGTAAGTAGGGGTAGCAGCAGCAGGTGCAAGGGTCACTCACACAGCCTTGAACCTCCTCTGCCTCTTTGCCCTCTTAAAAGGGAAACTGCACCTGTTTTGGGCCGGTAGTGAGGTTTCTGCTTGACCTGTACATGCGAGGCACACGCAGTATCCAGCAAGTGTGCTCAGGTGTCTGCATGCAAGACGCAGCCCTGTGATTCCAGCGAATGCTGAAAACCACCACCAACACCCGGATCTAGCTCCCAACACCCTGCCGTGCTGCCTGGGGCCTCGCACCTCACCAAGCGATTAGCACCCAGGAAACACCTCACGGAATGAACAGGCCATTCACCTTACTGTCTCCTTCATTTCAGACTTTTACTTTTAGGAAAACTGAAATTCCACTCGCAGGCTTCAGTGACACTATTTAACAAATGACTTCTGCGTTCTATGATCTGTTTTGCAAAAGCTCTCCTGAAAAGCATTCACGAGCTGCAGTCACTACATGCTTTGAAGCCACGTTCAGCCCTCGGTTCCGGAGCAGCTGATGCAAACGTAGCCTTGATTTTAAGCAGCATTTCCCAGCAAGCTCGACTCTGTCCGCTGGTCTCCCCGCAGGACGAAAACCGACTGCCACTTCGGAGCAAGGTCAGGCCCCAGACAGGACCTCGGGGCTCTTTCCCAGCCCGGGCTTCCCCTGCCTCGCTTGTCCAGTTCAGCTCCGGCACGCACAGCAAGGTTTTCTGTTCACCTCGTAACTACCATCTTTTAATTCCTGTCTACACACAATAAAGAAAATGGCAGAATCTACCTGATCTCTCCACCAGCTGCTTATAAGCGCGGACGGCCACAGTCACCACCCAGAAAGCTTGTGCTTAATGCCAGGTCTTTCACACAGCCCTAGAGCTCCCGAAGGAAGGCTACCCACTTTGGAATCTGCTCAAACAACTCAGCAGGCAGGGGCCCGCATCTCTCCTGGAATTCATAGCAGTTTCTGCTGACACCTGAACCTGTACTCCCTCAAGAAGGACAACCTGAGAAAAAATTAGGTAAGGATTCTCATGCGGGATAACGGAGTTCAAGTTTCAATTACGTTGCCACAAGGGCCAGGGAGATAGCTCAGGATTAAGTGCAAGCACCTGCCTGGCCAGTGCAAGGTCCTGAGTTCGATCGCCAGTACTGAAAAAAAAAAAAATTATGTTGCCGCAGTACTGCTTTTTATTTACTCAGCTCATAGCTGAGCCTCAGAAATGCTCTGGGTTTAGCCAGCTCTACAGGACATCGCACAAATAGGTCTCTGGAAGGCTGTGCATCTGCAAGTTCTCAGAATGTTAAGGAAATGGTGGCCAATGTGGGCCACCTTGCTTTCTTGAGCTCGAGACCACTAGAGACCACACAGGGCACCGAGACCAACCTAGCGGATCAGGCCTAGACAGCATGCTACCAGACGAGCTGACTGAGGCCCCAAGGCTGCACTGCATGGCCCCCAGCAGCGGGCGAGGCAGCCACTACGAGAGCCGCAACACTGTGTTGGCAGCTGCTGCAGATCCCTCAGCACACCTCCCGGGGATTCCTACCATTCTGAAACTTAGCCTGGCAACACCTCGCCAAGTTCTCCTTGGGCCCACATTTTCCTGTGCCCCTTTTCAGATGGAATTCCCCCAGTACCAGGGCCAGGGTTCACTGCGGTGTCCTGGAAGACGAGCTGCTCAGGGCTTCAAGGCCTCTTTTCCTTCACCGGCACACGTGAGCCAACCACGGTGCACACCCGGAGCTCTACAGAAGCACCGGCTGGTGGGCGTGCCCAGGAGCAAATCCCACGCTCGGAATCACCCTTTCACTAGGGAAGGCTCCAAGGAGTTTTTATTAGGGGCAAAAGTGGGGAGGGGGACCACAGTGCAATTAGGAGGCAGGTGAGGAGGGAAGGCCATAGTTTTCTGGGGAACTAAGTTAGGCCAATTTACTCTGATGTCAGGGAGACAACGACCTGCTGAAGAAAAACCCAAGTGCTGACAATTTTAACTGAACTCTGCGATTCCCTGGAAGGATGTTGTGCACTGTGAGGTGCCAGCGCTGCCGAAGCCAGTGCGTCCGTGAAGCGCCTGTGTCCAGGGACCCTATGCTTGGCCCCAGCCTCCCACAGCCCCCAGGGGCTCATGGTGGGACATTGGCCCCAGAGATCCCAGGAGATCCAGAGCCACCACCGCACTGCCCACTGTGGACACGGGAACATGAGACGTGGCTCACAGTGTCCCACGGCCACATGCAAGGAGCCTGCACTGCAGCGAGGAGGACCCTTCTCGCCGGGGTGCTTCTATTTTGGCAAAGCCATGTCACCCTTCAAGGTCAATGAGTGCTGTCAATTTAAATGGGACTCTTTCTTTTAAAGTCAGTTGCAATTCTTATTTGGGGCTTTAGATGTATTTAACAGCGATCAATATCGAGAGTGAAAACTTAGCTTTCTACTCTCACGTGTCTGATTATCAGGGAAATGGCCGAGTTTAACACTGAGGGGCCCAGTGGGCTTCTGTTGTTGTTTTACGGCACTCTAAACTGTTGAAGTAGTACCATACTGGGGACGGACCCGTTGTCATGGAGTAGATCTAATGTCTCCCGAAGGGCTCAGGTATGCAGAGGTGAGACTTCGGGGAGGTGACAGGGTCGCGGGCGAGCTGTGCTCCTCCATGGCTTGCTTTGCAGGTGAGCGCGTGGCCGGCCTCCCGCATGTGCTGTGAGAGGCCTGGCCCCCGGGCTGCACCACGGCGGTGAAGGGAAGGTGCCTTCTGCTCCCGGCCGCCCTCCTGCTCGGCTTCCTGGGCCAGCAGCTGTCCTTCCTCCGACAGGCCCTTCCACCAGGCCGCTCTGCCCACCAGCCAGCCTGCCATGGACCGCACACACAGAGCCTAACTCTGCCTCTAGGCTTCGGGCGTCGGGCAGCGGCCCAGCAACGGGAGAGGCCAATACGCTGGTCTAGAGTGGAGACGACTAGGATTATGGTCTTCCTGAGGCAGGAGAGGAGTAGGAAAGGGGAGGATAAACTAGAGGCTGTACTCAGAAGTGAAAGAAACCTACATGGTAAATATCGTATCGTCTCCTAGTGTATGAACTCGAAAGAAGACACAAAGCCTGAAAGGTATAAAAGATATAGTAAAGCAGAAAGAAACAGAATTTAAGGATTAAATGATGAGGAGGAGAGAGAAAAGATAAGAAAAAGGGTAGGGGAAAAAACATGCAAGTATACACACAGGATGGCTGAGGTGACTGTATTGAAAATCTCCATCAGTCTTTTGAAAATAGCAGTTAATGTGTAGAATTTTCACCTTGACTAACTCTGTATGCTGACAGCTGCGATCGAAGCAACTACGTGGAGAACAGCAATATGTAACACAAAAACCATGCTTGAATGCCTGTCATCTTGGTCTTCTAAACGTGTACTGTTTCTAATGTCCTATTACTATACTCTTTTAAAACAAACTTTGGGGGAAAAAAGAGACAACAAAAATTCAAGGTTTCTTGAAAGTGAGTGGTAATATCCAAGCATATGTCCAATCTTACATAACTAAATCTGCTAATCTGGGCAACAGATTTTTTTTTTTAGGAACCGGGGATTGAACTCATGCTCTTGCGCTTGCCAGGGAAGCGCTTATTCCACTGAGCCATCTCCCCAGCCCCTGGGCAACAGATTTGATGATAAAAATAGATAATATATCAACCATTGTTAATCAGCTATTCTTAGCTTCAAAATCTGTAACATATGTACTGTTGTATGTTGCCCTGTTTCTTTGTTTCTGATTTGTTCTTGCTTTGCTTTTACTTTTCAAAATAAAATTTAAAAAGTGAGGAAAAAAATGAACGAGGGGAGGGTGGAGACAGCAGTGGGACACACAGAGAAGGCGACGTTGGGAGAAAACGTTGGTCAGACGGGGACAAGCAAGGGTGACAGCCGAGAACAGGTGGCAGGGCCAATCCCCGGTGCTGCTACACCAGCCAGGGTGTTGTGATGCAGCCAGGGGACATGGGACATGCTGACAGGGATGGCCACTTCAGCACTGGCCCCAATGCACTGCTGGTGGCCTGCACAGAAGGTGTGGGCAGGTAGGAAGGGGCCTGCGGCTCGGGGAGGAAACCAGGGAAGGAAGGAGGTGAGGCTCGGTGGTGCCAATGGGTAGAGGGAACGGCACAAGGGAAAGAAGGACAGCACTTGACATTCACCGCTCAGCAGCGAGCTTGTTCTCTGCTTCCTGAAACACAACTAGAGCCCACTTGAAAGGCCTCTTCTCCAAGGCTTGGCAAACATTTTTTCTTTCTTTTTCTTCTTAATGTATTTAGTACAGGGTCTCACTATGTAGATCGGACTCGGTGTTTAGTTCAATCTACATAGTGTTAGTCCTGTGTTTAGTCACCCAAGTGCTGGGATCACAGGGGTGAGCCACCATGTCCAGTCTGACAAAGATTTTCTTGAGGATCATAGAAATCAACGAGGTTGACTAGTTCATTTTCCTTCTTTACAAAGGCCATTTATTACATTTCTAAAATTACTTAAGCCTGTCGCAGTGACGCGGCCTGGGCCAGGGGTCCCAGTCAGAAAGCTGTAAAAATAACTGCACCAGGGGTTGGGCTGTGAGATGTGTGCTCATGTTAATCCACACACACATGGAGCCAGGGCTCCTTGGAACCATAAGCCAAGGTGCAGGGAGGCCTGAAGATACACAGCCCGGGAATGCTGGGAGGGCAGTGCCACGGGAGTGCACCACGGGGTGTTGGCAATGCCCTGGAGACCTGGTGGCTTCCACGACAGCCACCACACTGTGTGACTTCAAATCTTACACAGCTTGGACCTCAAGGCACCAGGACCTGGCTAACAAAGGCAGATGCTCTTCGGTGATGCCCACCCTCCACAGGACTTTGACACTGAGCTCTCGTGCACAGGAAGTGCTACTGCCCCCGGGCACAGGGTGTTCCAGGGGTTTATACTGTGAGCAGGGAACTCCTGCACAGCTGGGGGTCCCAGAGGAAGGGCAGGACCACGCTGCCAGCCCTGAAGCTAGAGCAACCCTGACCGTCCAACAGGCTGGAGACAGCAAGTGACCTTCTTGCTCAGCAGTGAGGGTCGCTAGAGGAGGTGGCCTGTCTCCCTCCACCCCAGCAGCACCACTATGCACACCCCTGGCCTCCCGGGTTGTCCTGCAAATATTATCCTCTGCTAGGGATATAGCTCAGAGGCACAGTGCCTGCCTGGCAAGTGCAAAAGGCCCTGAGTTTGACTCCTGGTACTCAAAACAAACAACCCCACCAAATATTGTCTTCAACAAATTTTAGTGTCTTTTTGTGCCCCATGTTGGCAAGTGCTGTCCCCAAAGACTTTGATTTTGGAAGGTCACTGCTCATTTGATAGAAATTTGGGGCTATCCTGATGACATTTGCCCTGAAAAATGGGTGTTTTAATATGAACCCCTCTGCAAACCCATCTGGTCCGCCTAGGTGCGTCTTCCAGGCAGATGGGTCCCTTCTTGATTCTAGGAGTGACTGCCCCTTTGTCATGACTTCTACACACCAGTCCCTTTGTCTCCATTGTCACATTTCCAGGCTCATGGAAAACATCCAGAGTAGGGGAGGACAGAGCCACAGGACTAGGGAGAGTCTTGTCCTGAGAGCTGGACTCTGCTGCATAAAGGACCCCCAGAAGCCTGCTATGCGTGGGCTCCAAGACCTGGGCACAGGCAGCCCAGTCTCCTGCTTCAGCGGATGCAGCTGCAGTGGGAGCAGCAGCCCCGGGGGGCCTCCTCCCCCCTCTGTCACTAACTAACCAGAGTAGAAGTCCACACTGGGGTTCTTGGTCCCCATCAAGGGTTCCAACACCAAAGACAGCAGGGGTGGGACAGGGCATGGCCTCCCCCAGTGGGACTACTTGTGCCTCCATCTCACTTCAGACAGCAGGCAGGCACAGCCTGACCCAGGAAAGCCAGGCTCCCTGGCTGTAGGCTTGATATCTCGGGGTCCACATCTGCACTGACACTCAGACCTGTACGCAAAGGGGAACCCTGCAGGTGTGGGGACACCGGCTCATAATTGTAACACTCTGGAGAATGAGGCAGGATTGTGAGATTGGGCCTAGCCTTGGAAATTTAGCAAGCCCTTGTCTCAAAAAGAAACAGTATTTGTACTAAGTGACACCACAGAGGTTCACAACTATAGAGCCTGCAGAAGTTAAGCTGTGAAACCCTGACTCCACCCCTAAGATCTTCTGCTGAGCCCTGCCTAGGTCCCCAGATCCTAGTGGAGTGTCCTAGATAGGCCCGCCGGTCCTGCTGTGCTTCCCGGGGCAGGGCTGGTTACCGCCTTCGAGCTGCAGTGTATGGGATTCTCTTCCACGTGACTGCACCTCCAGGGACTCCAGGAAGCAGCCCCCAGGCCCTGTAAGCAACCTTGCTGAGCTGGGGCCTAGCCAGGACCATGCTCTTTCTACAGCAAACACTCCAGGCATCCTGCCAACAGGGGGCGCTGCTCTTGGCATGCGTGGAGACCCTCCTGGACACATGCAGCTTCCCAAATGGAAACCACACAGGGAAGGAGAGTGGCTCTGACCTCTTGATATTGTGCAACCCCCATCTTCCTGCTCTGGGCCAGTCACTCAGCCACACCCCGCATTACCAGCCAGAACTTGCATCCTCCAGTCCACATACCACGGCTGTGGAAAACCCTGTGAACCATGCCTTCTAAATCTTCTGAGGACATGAAGCCCAACTCCCACCAGCCACAAGATAACAGAGACAGGCTGCAAGGCTCCGCCTTTCTAGTGACTGGCAGGGGCTCCCATCAGGGGTGCGAAGTCTCCTTGAGACCTCATGACCTAGGGCAAAACTGCATGGTGGCACGTCAACATGCATCCACTGTGCCTCTTTCAGATGCCACCTTGGGACACGTGGAACTGTCTCTGCTCAGGCATACTTCCTGCTGCCCAGCTATGACATGAGCCCAGGAGGCTCCTGGTGCCCTCTGATGGTCTGTGGGGAGCTCAGGACCACCTGATCAAGGCGACTGTGACTATGCTCATGACCCCCACAAGGATGCCCAGGCACGGGGGTCAGCACAGCTGGTCTACTACGCATAGCCACGTGGCCACGTCCCCAGGCCAGCGCCCAGCTCTTCCTGGTGCTCACACTCACGCTGGCCTGCTCCACACTCTCAAATCTCACAGCCCCTGGAGGGGAGGGACGCTGTCTGTGCTGCCTCCAACTCCAAGATGTAGTTTGTCCATGCATCATGCTGAGGCTGCCCACAGTTCCCAGCCCGAGTCAGGAAATGATACGATGATCATTTTCTCAAACCATTTAGTTGGGGGGTAGATTCTAGGTCAGCTGTCAGCAAGGAAAACAAAACCAGCACTGTGTTCTGCTATAAGGAAAACAAGAAGCACATGGCAGGCTTTAGACCCAGGAGCTGGTGGGGGCTGGCAGGACCCAAGGACGTCGGTGGGGCCCAAGGGAAGGCCAAAGGCGGCTGAGCTAGGCCCTGGTGGGCCTCGGCAAACGCGCTGCTTGGGGATGACGTGCAGCAGGGTGTCCTGCATTGCACAGACTGCGGGGTTTCTACGCTGTCTGCCGAGGTGGCTCTGGCTCTGGGAAGTCTGGGAGAGGAGGGGGTAGTGTGAAGGAGTTTCTGAGTAGAAAGAATGGCCGGCCTGGGAGCCCAGGTCAGATCCAGGGCATGCAGTAGAGGAGACCTGAGAATGGGGTCCCCCCGAGGGTGGCATCAGGCCTTTCCAATATGAGAAGACCTTTGCTTGGAGACAGAGATCTGAGCCCTGACTCCTATCTGACGACACAGACTGCACCTCAACGCAGTCACCATAGGGTCTTAAGGAACGTGAATACTGTCTTGAACTAGAATGCATGGAGAAGGTGGTCCTGGACCCTGCCCCTCAGGCCAGCAAGAAGTGGGCTGAGAGAGGCACCTGCTGGCAAATATGCGCCACTTCTCACAGCAGGCTGGGGCACAGAGCCCAGCACCCAGGATGACTTCCAGGAGCAGGATTCCATCTCCTTGGCCCAGCGCAGGAAACATCAGGATGCGTGTTGGGCTGAGTTGTGGGACTGCTGTGGACCAGCAATTGCCGCGAGGAAGAGTTTGTGCTGCCGGTCCTCTGCCTGGGCCCCCACTGTACAGTGCAGGTGCGTGCACATGCTATCTGTTGTGCTAAGTGTCCTAGTGTTCAGATGGTGAGGACCAGACCCCAGGAGCCTTGCTGACCAGTGGGTTCAGTGTAGAGGGGGAGATAATGTGGTTTGAGCCAGGTGCTAGTTCTAGAGCTTTGGCATGGGCTAGTACCTGGCATATGGGTATCCATGACATCATTACAGTCTCTAGAGAGGACACCAAACCCAACTCCTGGTGGCCACGTGCAGGATGGTCCCAGGTTCAAATGCACTTGTAGGACATGGTGGAAATTAAGAGTCCCCATGTAAGCCCAGATTTGGGCAGACCATGGAAGGTGGGGTGGCCCCGAACCTGCTTGGGGGCCACCAGGCACCACACAGATCACTGCCACTGACTTTGCCATGTTCACTCTGGCCACCCCAGCCACTCATCCAGAAGCCCCAGACACAGGAGCTTGGGGGTGACTTGGATGACATGGGCCTCAAAGGTTCTTTGGGTGGCCAGAACCTGACCCAGGAAGTCAGGGTAGATAACAAACTTCTGTGACTGCAACTAGGATTCATTACCTGGCATGGAGAACCACAACAGCAGCTCAGGGCAGAAGGGAGGCAGGCTGGGTCGCTCCCATGACCAAGGGTGAGCCTTTCACGGCTGTTACTTGTTGGCATAGCAGGAAATTAAAGGCTGCGTGACACCTCCGATCATTCCTCTTATCTTCTGCTGAAATGGCCTCTGTTGATCTAATTGCTACCACCTCGTTAATTTCCCGACGCCTCAGAGGGGCTGTGATTTTAATGATCTGCAACCCAAATACCAGGGTCCCCAGCTGGCCCACCTTGCTCTTGCACATGAACCCTTCTCTGCAGCACAGCAAAGTGCCGGTGTCCGGGGCTGCCTCCTCTAGCTGTCATGCACACTCTTTGTCTAGTCCCAAGAGGTCATTGAAAGCCAAAAGCAATGTTAAGTGTACAAGCTTTAAATAACTTACAAAGTTAATGTAATGAATGTAAGTGCTATCTGAAATCCATCACTCTGTGTTTGCCACAGCCCCAAGCTGTGATAAAACACCACTCATAAATTTATATTAAAACTCTGCTCAATAGCAATTATTTACCAACACAGATTTATTGACTGCGTTAGACTGGCAGCCCTACCCGTGTGAACCAGGCTTTGTGTAGGGTCTGAGGGCCGATCAGTACAGCCGCTCACACCGAGATGGCCTGACACTCAGGTCACAAGAGCAGCCGGCTCCTCTGCTCCAAGGAGGGCTCAGAAAAACAACAGGCCTGGCCATCCCCAGCTGCTCCTAGAGGTGGCGTTCCTTACCGTGAGTCAGCACACGCGGGCAGCATGCACCCAGGTGCGTCAACAACGCATGCGTGCACCTCAGAGCGATGCAGATAGAGTCGCCTAAAATACCCTTGCCTAAGTTCATTTTTTAAGTTTTGTACCAGGGATCAACCTCAGGATCTTGGGCTTGTCAGGCAGGGGCTTATGTTGCTGAGCTATCTCCCTGGCCCCATTTCCCTGTTTTAAAAATAAATATCTCATCTACCTGTATCTATCTATCTATCTATCTATCTATCTATCGATTTGTACTAGGAATCGAACTCGGGACTCTGTGCTTGCCAGGCAGGTGCTTGTGCCGCGGAGCTATCTCCCTGGCCCCTGCCTGAATTTAAAAAGATGATAATTTGCTATGGCTTAAAAATACCCACACAAATCTGGGAATGTTTCATGCTATATTATACGTTACATTGACATTTAACTGTGTGCCTGCAGTCCTAGTTGCTTGAGGGGATGAGGCAGGGTGACCGCTTGAGCCCAAGAGTTTGAGGCCAGCCAGTCGGACACGGCGAGGCCTCATCTCAAAAGCAAACAGCACAGCACGGTGCCAGCAGGTTCTGCGTGGCCCTACCGTGAGCATCCGCCCCTGGCGTGGTGTTTCATGGTTCACATTCAAGCTATTTGTTTCCCAGCTCTGAGGGAGGCCGAGGAAAGAGGCCTGCAGCTCGAGGCCCACTGCAGCAGCTCAGGGAGGCCCTCTTTCTAAATAGAAAAAGAAAAGAATAAGGGCTGAGGACGTAGCGCCGTGGTCGAGTACCCCAAGTGTTGGTCCCTAGTGCTAACAAGACAATGTTCCTGAAAGGATTTTCAGGTAACAGGTACAGGTTTCTATGAATTTCAAAACGTCAGAGAAAAGCTGCCGTCTCTGAGCCTCCAAGGGGCAGGGCCCTCACACACTCAGTCTTCATGCTTGTGAACACTTCTATGCTGACAGTGGCTTTTTCAGACAGGGATGTAGCAAGGATTGAGGCCTGCCTGTTGTTGGAGAGTCCCTGGGCTCAATGCCCAGTGCTACCAACAGGGAAGCACCCCTAGATTTTACCTTAACCTGCCAATCAGCTTTCTGTCCCTGTGACAGAAATACTCCAGGAACAGATTCTGTCAGGAGGAGCGAGTCTGTCTCGGCTCACAGTTTCCAAGATGCCAGTCCATGGCAAAAGCCCCAGGTACTGTGTGCCACAGCAGCACAGAGCATCGTGGTGGGCATGTGGTGAAGGCTGCGACAGAATGTGGCTGGGGCTCTTGTGTCCCTGTGTGACCTCATTTCCTCTCAGCCCTGTCACTTAGAGGGTGCCACGAGTGGGGACACTGACCCACGCCGCAGAACACAACTAAAACCTGCAGCTGACTTGGACCAAGCTGATTTCAAAAACATCCTAAAAAAGAGCACACGAGTGGATGGCAAGGGGACGGGATTTCACCTTTACAGACCCAAGGGGCAGAGGGGACCCTGAGGATGGCTTTGCCTTGGCACCCACACCACCCAGCTTTCCTCATGTCTGACTCTTCCGGAATGGACAGGCAGCCTCCTATTGTGTACAGTGACAACATACACCTGCTTTGCCCACCCAGCCCAGGACGCGAGGGCATAGAAATCCACGGCCCCAAGCACCCAGCATGCCCCACTGTGCCGCCTCCTTGGGCAGTCAAGCCCTTCGGCAGAGCTCCTCTGCCTCGGACCCCGCACCACACAGGAAGCGGTTCAGGAACAGCTGGCCCCCAGCCTGCAAAGCCTCAAACACCTCCTCTCAGGCCCTGCAGAGCCTGCTGCAGGCCAACAGCTATGTGAAGCACTGTCAGCCACTTCCTTTCATATCAACAAACTCTGTCCTTTCTCCCAGAAGGGCCGGGCCTTGTCCTTACCCTTCAGGATGCTCAGCCTGTCCCTAACAGACGCACGGACTTGCCTCCACGTACTGGGGACTTGGGGCCAGGACTGTCAGCGCTGGAGCTGGCTCACAGGTTTCTGTAACAGCAGATATCCTGAGGTTCGTCCTAAGTAAGGTTCACGCCAATTTAGATACTCTTAGCTCTTAGACAATTGGGGCATTTCATCCATAATCCAGTATCACAATTAAAATAACACACTGCCCTTTCAGGTGACATTGGGCAAATGGGGATGGGTGACCCATATCTTACAGGGTGTAAGGCGTAATAAAAAAAGCACAGATGACAAAAAAGGGACAAGACCTGGGACAGACCAGGGATTGAGACGGCCTGCCACTCATGGGACAGGGCATGCCCTGCACTGACTGAAGTCAGCCAGTAACACAGGAATCATTTGCTGTGTAAAAGAAATTCGTCCCGACTAGCCAGCGTCCCTAGACCTCCCCAGGCGGAAAGCCAAACGCACATGCCCGAAACCTGCACGGAAGTTTTGGTAGAAGGAGGTGGGCCAGGCAATCCGACTGTAGGCAGGGCCTCGCCACAACCAGTCATTTTAACTTTCCCTCTGGTTGAAAGTGTTTCCATAGAAACAGCGGGAACCCCCTCACTGAGGGCCTCGTAGCTGGTGATGCCGCCACATCAGCCCTCCCTTGCAGGAGCAGCACCCCCAAAGCGCTTGCTGCCCTGAAGCCAAGGGAGGAGGGCTCAAGGATGAGGCGACCAGCTCCCTGGCGGCCCCCTCCCCTTTCTGGTTAGTAATATTTCTGTCATTCGGCCAGGTTGTCGGGTACAAAGGGTTACACTTTAATTGAGCTGTCAGCATCTCCAGCAATCCCACAAAGCCCCGATTATGCACGGCGGGGTTAGTGACACACTGGTTATTGTGGATGCCCTATTTGCGAAACCCAAACCCGCACCACGCACAGGTCAGCTCACCCGCGCGACCTTCCTGTCATTAGCCGCGTCTATTCCTACCTCACCGCTGAGAAAATCACACGGCGCAGGCTTCAAAGCGCCGCCCGGGACTGGGTTCGACCGGGAGCTAATCACCCACAAATCCAGCTCAAATGGCAATAATTGGCTAAACTGCTCCCCTCTCCAGAGCGCAGCAGTAATTTGGGATAATAAAGAAAAGAATTATTCAGCTAACTGCCCCGAAATGTATGCTTTGTGACCGACACACTTCACATTTTAATAATGATGGACAGAGAATCCAATTTAGTACAGTGTCAATGGAATAACAAGACCAGGGGACAAGGACAGGGAAGGGAAAAAAAAAGTTTGTTGTGTTTCTCACCCTGTTAACAGCCACGCTGATGACAAGCAATGCAGGAGAGACCTGCCGCTCACCTCGGGCTTGGCTTGCGCTAAGAAGTCCAGATCAGACCCGGATGCTAATCAGGACGGTCCTGGGTACGCGCCCAAAATAAGCAACGAAGCCACTGTATGCTGGGATCCAAAATAGACATGCCAAAAAATAGCAAACGTAAAACCCTCTGCTACTTATGGAGACTAAGGAAAGCACGTTTTCCCCACCAGGCCTGACAGTCCTCATCCTGATTTTTCTAGTTAATACTCTTGCTTGGGTCCCTTGTTTTTCTTCCCCTGCCCGTCTCTTCTGTCACTGATTTCCAGTACCATGGATGACAATATCAGCACTGCTGTGGGTGACACTTCTGTGGCCGCTTCTTACTGCCGCCGCCTGGGGTCTGGGCCCCCATAAGAGGCGCTAGAGCAGAACCTGGGTCCCCTCCTCCTGCTGCGCTGCAGGGTACAGCCACGGACACGCTGGTGGGGCTCCCTGTGCTCTGGAATGGATTCCACTGCTCTCTGAGCTAAAGCAAATTAAACTGTGCATGGCTGCCTGCTGGGAAGGTGCCCAGGAGTCCAGGTTGCCCATGGCACGTGTGCAGGTGCCAAGGCCACTGTGCTAGGTGCTTTTAACACATGTTTAGGGCTCACGGGTGGCACGGTGCCCATGGGCAGGGTAGAACGGAGCCCTACAAAGCCCACAGCAGAAGCCCACTGCCTTCCAGCAACGGTCCTGCCGTGGAGCTGTCTGCAGGAATTACACACACAACAAGGGACTCCTGTGGGGACAGCATGCTCTGTGTTCTGGTTGGGCCCATTGGGATCAGGGGCTGCCACGCCAGGCCAGCCAGGCAGGAGGTTTTATAGCTGCATAAATATTTACAAAATATTTAATGTTCTGTGTCAGATGTCGCTCACCCCCAGCCCCCCCCCCATTTTTTCCTCTTCTCCTCTGTCCTTTTCCTCTTCTTTTTTGGAGACAGCGTCTGTGTGTGTAGTTCTGGCTGGCCTTGAACTCACTATGTGGCCCAGGAGGGCCTTCAACTCTCGCTTCCTGAGTGCTGGGCTCCCAGGTGTGCATCCCCACACCAGCCTCCAACACACAAGGCCACGCGTGTTCTTGGGGAGCAACCTGTGTTTGCTTCCCCTGAGCTTCTTGTCTCCGTTCTGGCCTCCTGACACCCGCCTCATGTCTGACGCTGCATTGGTGGCTCTCGGTTTGCGTCTGTGCACCACGTGTGTCCCCGGGAAGAGCTCCTGCCTGTCACATCTGTGCCTGGCATCACCTGCTCTGGCCACGGTGCCCCCACCCCCGGCAGCCCAGAAAGCCCTTCACACCTGGCCTCCACCTCTTCAGCCTCCATCCTCCTCTCTTGAAGGCGAGGCTTCCCCTGGGCCTGTTCTATCCACCGGGAGCACTGCAGCTGCCAAACAAAGACTCGCGTGTGGCCCAGGCTTTATCCTAAGGGACATGCACCATGCCGCAAATTACATACCTGCTCTATCTATGGCCTTATGAGGCCACATCTGGTGTACTGGGTGGCTGAGGCAAAGAGACCAGAAGCTAAAACCTGGGCAGCTCAGCAGGGTCCTGGCTCAAAACCAGCCAACAAACCACAAGTGAACAAACAAAAAAGGCTAGGTAGGGTACAACTCAGGGAGAAGGCCCTGGGTTCAGTCTCTAGCACCACCACCAAGCTTCAGAGGAGACAAGATAACTTTATATTGATTATATGCTGAAATGATTACATATGTCATACAGGGACTGAGCTAAGTAGAACACATTATTAAAATTAATTTCACTTGTTTCTTTAGTCTTTCCCACCATGGCTATTAAAAAAAAGGGGGGGGGATTACACGTGTGGTTTGTATCGGTTCCTATTTGCTTTCAAGCCATGCTGGGCTCCCGTGGCCTGGCCTTAGCTTCTAAGTCGCAAGCTCATGAAAAATGGGGGGGGGGGGGAAGCATCCCATTGTGCCCATTCTGCACCCCCACAACTTGTCAATGGTGGAGCAGGCTGTGAGCCCAGGCCTGAGGCAGAAGGAGCGCCTCTAATTTGAGGCCAGCCTGGGCTACATAGTGAGTTTAAGTCCCAAAAAACCCTGGAGGCCCCCCACACCCCCAGCCTCAGTGCAGCAAGCACTCAATGGACAGCTTGTCAGAACCCTTACCAAGGTAGAGACTACAGACATGGGCAGGGCGGCAGGGCCAGTGAGCAGGACAGCCACGTCCACTCGGGCTGTGGGCTCCCCCTCTGCCCAGCATGGCAGCCACACACATGGCCCACGCCGTGCTGCACAGCTGATTAGCACAGCCACAAGCATGTGTGCTTGTTGGTCCGAACCTGCAGTGTGGGGCAGCCCTGTGGGGCCTGACATCTACACATGAGCAGATGGCTCAGTGGAATGAGTGTTTCCCTGGCAAGTGCAAGGGCCTGAGTTCAATCCCTGGTTCCACCAAAAACACCCAACAACCACAACAACAACAACAAACCCACATTTGCACACGAGCAAAGAGCGCAC
This sequence comes from Octomys mimax, assembly GCA_002564305.1. NCBI lineage: Eukaryota > Metazoa > Chordata > Mammalia > Rodentia > Octodontidae > Octomys > Octomys mimax. Next base: position 8,376 of record NDGM011157284.1, on the reverse strand, counting down.
ACAGCCTGACAAAGGCAGCTAACACCCAGGCGGGGCTCTCACAGAGACATCCGGGTCATGAAAGAAGAAGGTTCCCGCAGTCCAGCTGCTCCATGCGCCAGTTTTAACCAGAGCTGGCTGGTAAGGGCTTGGGGTCCCTCTGGGCAGCGGGCTCTCCTTCTCCACCCACACTGTCACCAGACAGCCCTGCTGCAAGCTGGAATTGGCAACCGGATGAGCCCTGCGCTGGCCCTACGGCCACGAAGCCCTGGTCCCAGGAACAGTCTCATCATTTCCTGGAAATCTGCACATCACCACAAAATGGTCAGGAGGGCAGACACAAATTGGTGTTAAGTTTCTGGAAAACAAAATGAATCACATCAGCGTCACTCTCCTGGGCCACGTAACCACAGCCATCCACGATGGCTGCGGTGGCACTTCTGAGTGCTTGGGCTCCTGTCAGGTACCATGAGAGCCTTTTAGAGCTTTCAGCCATAACAGATAGCACACCTGAGCCTGTCATGGGGCAGGGACCGCCACGATTCCTGTCCTCCCACGCGGTACTTTCTAGAACATCGGAGGTCTCTCTCTTTGTAGATCCCAGGGCCTAAACCTGAAACACCAGGCTATTGTGAACTGCAGCACAAAGGGTACAAGTACACCAGGGTCATCCCTAATTCAATCACTCTCCACGAGTAGGAATCAGGCATCTTGCTGTCCCCACCTGCGCAGCACAGCCATGGTGGGTTTCTTGTAGACAAAGGGTCACCTCAAGTGTCTGAAGCACCTGGGACTCAGGCGAGGGAAGACAGGCACAGGCTGAGGCTGCCCTGCTCAAAAGGGACAGCATGTGTAGGCGACTGAGGCCAGCCAAGGCCAGCCAAGGTGTACTTTGTTTCTGCCACTAGCCCCCTTGCAAGCATCCTGCACTCTAGGGAGGGGGCTCCAGGACTGAAGGCAACGGCAGCCACGTGAAACGTGCTTCCATGTGTGGGGCAAACTGCAATGGAACCTGCAACACCCTGCTCTTCCCAAGGAGACTGCTCCAGGTGCCCAGCAGCAGCCCCAGCTGTACTTCTAGAAACAGACCCTGGCAATGGGCCACGCTGAAGTCCTCCACTGGCAATAACCACTCACGTGAGAGGCCCAGGCAGCATTTGACAAGCCCTCTAACTCTCACATGAAGCAAGCAAGCAAACAAAAAACGATCACTTGAAGGGTCCCTCCAGAGAAACCGGTTGTTAATCAGGACAATTTTGGGATGCAAATATCATGTCAGCAAGTTAAAAATGACCTCCTTGTTTCAGGGTAAGAACCTTCATCCACACACACAGTGTCATGCTTTATGCCCCACCTGCTGCAGCATATGAGTTGGCCCTGGCCTGGTGCAGATGCTCGGAGGAGCGGAAGGGGACCTGTGCGGGGGCCACACTACCCTGGGTCAGAGACTGGGCCACCAGCCATGTGGCTGCCAACCCATGTCACATAATCATGTGCCAGTACTCTAGCAAGCTCTGCGGGCTCATGAGACACCCACACTTTATAAGCTCTGAATCGACCCACCACCGGGTGTGCTGTTCTTCAGCACTAGACTACTGAGAAGGGCGGCTGGATTGAGGTTTTTGTATACTTACAGGACTGACTTCACTCCACTGGTAAAATGTTGGAAATATTTATTAGAAGAAACATCAGCACCTATAATGCCACAAGTTCTCTGCAGAGCAAAACTGAGCAAAACCAACCCAACTCAACCCAACCCAACCCAGCCTCCTCTAAGACAAGACAAACTGCACATCTCACTGGTTGGATTCTCCTTTACCTAATCCTGTGCACGTCCCAGATACTGTTAATAAGTATTTATGTCATGTAAAAGCAGAAGGCTTGGAGAAACACTGGTGACCAGAAACATAAGCAATTAGGAAAAGGCCATTCTGGCATACTGAATCCACAAATCATCTCCTCAAGGTAAAGTGAAATAAAACACAAAAATGTATTCATACGCCACGGCTTCAACTCCTCCGGGAGAGGAAGCACTGTGGGCATAACTTTGGGCAGAGGTCACACTATATTTTCCTTTTCACCTTGTCTACCAAGGTGCTCAGAGATTAAGTTGAAATTTAAATCTGAGTGTGTGCAGTATGGTGTAATGCTGTTTTCTTTGTTTCTTGACACTTGGTTTCTTTTATTTATTTATTTATTTATTTTTGTCTTTTTGGGACAGGTTTTCACTATGCAGCTCAGGCTGGCCTTGAGATCACTTTGTAGCTCAGGCTGGTCTCGAACATACAACGATCCTCCTGCCTCAGCCTCCCGAGAGCTGGGATTACAAGCATACACTACCATGCCTAACCTTGCTTAAATGAACATTAAGGTTTAAAGATCCAAGTTGTCAGGAGGATGAGGAGGAAGATGAGGAGGAAGTGGAGGAGGAGAAGACCAGCCTGAGGAGCTGGCACCGGCCTAGTGTCCTAATGGGTGTCCTGAGCCCCTGGACCAAGTGCCGTGACATCTGTCTCCCACTGCCAGCTGCCAGCGCTGCAAGGGCAGGCAACAGCTCCCACACGATGGTTCAGCACTTACGTGGCACAGTGCAAGTTGATTCTTTCCCCCTTTCAAAGGTTGAAGTTTGCTCCAGAGATGAAAGTAACGAATGCCTTGTGGAAAATAAGAGACAACTGAGGGAAGAAGGCACTGCTGGCCACGGGAATCACCCGGGAGCAGGGGATGACGCAACAGCGAAAGGGAGCTCGTGGTCAATAAGACCTCAGAAGGCCTGGCGCCAACGAGATGCTCCTGTCAGCAGCCTGGCTGTCCCGGAAGAGTACACAGATTTCAGCGGTGACACTGCTCCCCTTCTGGAAGGAGCAGGCAGGAAGGGCGGAGGGCTGCACATCTTAGGACAGCTACTGCCCCAGACCTCCGAGGATGGTCCACGAGTCCTAGGAAACAATGCCCCGCCCTGTTCCACTTTTTACAAAAACTTCTTATGGGTGGAGAGGGAGTTAATAAAAGAAATGGTATGTATAAAAAAATGCAAGGTGCCCAGAGTACGGCTAATGGGATTTGATGTTGGCTTTAATTTTAATGAAGAAAGTTGCCAGTGGCAACAAGACTGTCAGCCGCCGCTGAACACCATTAATAAAGATCGAGACAACATTAGTGCCCGGCACCAGTACAAAAGGTTCCCCTCACTTCACGCTGTGCTAAATTGGCTGCCCAATTTTTCTTAAGTGTCCATTCTATTTAGAAGACAATTTATTAATTTTTGCCATTCATTGTCAGTTGACAGGTCATCATTTTGTAGCCCGAATTTTAGATGAAAACTAATTGAAAAGACTGGCAGTATTTATGAGGGGTATTATTTGTCAATTACGGCGGCGAATACTCCTTGCTGCCACCAACTTTGATGCCCCTGTCCGCTGGGTGGGAGCCCTGGGACTGTTGGCATTAAAATATGAGTAAGTCTCTCCCCGCTCATCAGCCCATCAATTTCATCGGCTCCGGGGAAGCCACCTCACAGCCCTGCAGAGCCTTCGTGGGAGATGGATCCATTACCCTAGTCTCAGAGAAAGCAAGCGTCGCACGGCGACTGCAGCCGTGCGGAGGAACACAGCTGACCAGCACCGGATCCACACTCCTTGTGTTATTACCCCTGCATGATGAAAGCCATGGTACCTACTTAAGAGCCTGCGGCTTAAATTTTATAGTTTTAAAATAATTCCCCAGGGCTGGAGACGCAGCCCAGGAGCAGCATGCTGGCCCAGCCTGTGCCACGTCTTCAGCTCAGTCCTCAGCATCATAAGCCAAACCAAACCAAACTCCTCCCTAAATGACGACTGCGTTTAAATTTAGGTAGGATTGAGCTGGCGTGGTGGTACACACCTGTAACCCTAGCACTGGGGAAGCTGAGGCAGGAAGATCATTGTGAGTTCAAGACCAGCTTGGGCTACAAAGTGAGCTTTACTCTAGCATGAACTGCATATTGTCTGAAGAAGACCATTCATCCACTCACTCATTCGTTCAGGTGTGGTTATACACCCATATATGTTCTGCATATCAATTTACCTAGTTGAAAAGCTTGATACATTACTTTAAAAATGACAAGCCTAAAATGGGCATGGTCACGCACACCTGGCATCCTAGCACCCAGGAGGCTGAGGCAGAAGGACTGCCACGTATTTGTGGCCAGCCGGTGTCGCTTGGTCAGTACAGTGCCAGCCTGCCTTAAACAAAACAAAACATGCCTTGCCATTTTTTAGGCAAAGTGTCTTTTGATTATTGATAAGCCCTTGCATAATTTTGAGAGGACATTTGGAAAGTATATCTCTCTAAAAATGTGATGGTCATATTCTGTATTATCTTTACATTTTTTAACTAATGCTGCCCCAAAACCCTGAAATAAAGCATCTGGTTATGGATGAACAGTAATCTGCTTATCAACTACGAGACTTAGGGAATCCCCATGGTAAGTCCCGCTTCACCTTCCTTTCTGTGCTAATGCTCCTGGTAGGCAAGGGACTGACACTACGTAGAACGCTGTGTGGTCTTGGCATCTTGTAGCTGTCCAGTCCAATGGCAGAGCCACGAGAACTCCCTGAGGTCACCCAGTGGCAGTGCTGAGGGTCCCTGCAGGCCCTGACACACAGTCCAACAGAGCGCATGGCCCTGCACCCAAGGCCTGGGAGTCTCCAAGTGCACCGGCATACCAGTCTTCACACCACTGACTCCCAAGGGACCACTGAGTGCCCGGGAATTGCTCACAGGGGCGCGCAGAGAAGCTCATTTGTGTCTGTTTCTGGTACCACACACCAGCCTCGAGTTGGGCCCTACCCACAGCAGTGGTGCAGGCCTAGCAGGAGCTCTGCTGCATCCCATGCAGGTGCAGCACAGGTGCAGCATGAGCGAGTGGAGGGCGATGCATCTGCAGCACGTGGGTGTCAACGCTGGCAGCTCCCATTTGGGAAGAGCCGCAGCAAGGTCTGGAGCAGCACATCCCCCACAGGGCACGGCCAGCACACTGGTGCCCGAGGAGGATGCTCCACAGGCCCCAGGACAGCTCACCTCTACTGGAGGTCCATGGGCTGCCATGGCCCGGCTGGTGGGGGAGGGGTGCTCCAAGAGCAGCTCTCTGCCTCCCTCGACAGGGCCTCCTCAGGCGCTGTCCTTGCTCTGCCCACAGGACAGGATCTGGTGCGCCCTCAGATAGCTGAGCTTTGGTGGAGGCTGCCTCAGTGCACATTGCGGGTCTGCAGGTGTCAGCACCACAGAGGCAGCACGGTCCGGTGCTGTGAATGCAGTAGGTGCTCCAGGTGGGGGCCTCTTGGTGGTGGCNGCAGGTGACCTCAGCTTTGCAGGGGATGCTGTTCTTCCCCCTCAGCTGTGAGCCCCAGGGCCCATCATGTATCCAGCCACAGCGATCGCTCCACTGTGGCACAGGCAGGTGGCCCACAAGGGGCCGCTCTTAACAAACCGGACCCCTGCCCAGGGCGTTGCTGTGGGTCCACGCCCGGCTCGGATGTGGCAAGGCCTTCTCCATCTTCAAGCGCCCACGATGGGGGCCTCAGGTGAGCACATGTGGGCCGGATGGCATCCCAGCCCACAGAGGTGGGAACCAAGAGGCCGCCCAGTGCTGCTGTTCCGGCCTCCTGGGCTCCCCTGAGCCAGAGCATTCCCTCCTCACCCACACCGGGTGAGGTGTGTTTTCCTGCATGCCCTGAAGGCCCCTTTCTGGTGGGACCACAAGGTGTCAGGACAAATGGAGGGGGAAGAGTTGCAGCCACAATAATGCTAAATTAAGATGAAATTTAAAAAGTGCTGTTGGTCCACATGAGGCCAGGCTGACCTCAGGCACGCAGCAGCCTCTGTGACCCCAGGGGGTAAATCGGCCCTTGCTGAGGCTTGCAGAGCTAGGCCGTCTGCTCCCTTCTTGACAGCTTCAAGCCCTGCTCAGCACTGGGCTCCGCTGTGGCTGTGCTGTCTGCCCTGAATCTGGTGCAGACGCTGCGCTCTGCGGGCCTGGCAGCAGCACTGTGGCTGGCAGAGGGTGGGGCGCCAGAGATCTGCACTCACAGCACAGCACTCTAAAGTTCAGGGCAATGAATTTAAAGAGAAGAAAGATGGACACTCCAGTTTCCAACCAGTGATTACTATTTTTCACTTAATATAACTCATCTTTCATGACTTCAACAACATAGCCAAGGAAAAATATTTTTAGAATTGGACTTGAAAAACGAGCAGCAAGTGGGGGGGAGCTCTGACCGACTGGAGGAGTGCACGCACACCCGCTGCGTCCCTGCAGCCAACGAGCCGGCTCAGCACGCTGGAATGCCAGGGCAGCCAGCACTGCTGGATCTGGCTGCTTACCTGGGCTGCGGGCAGCGGGCTGGGCGATCCTGTGCTATGTGAACGGCTTGCTCCTGCATCTGAGCAGACGAAGGTGGAGCTCAGCGCTCTTTGTGCACTAGGGGTGGGTGCCTCTGTCCCCTCTCAAAATTGTGTCTGGTCTTTACGCGTTCACCCCTCTGGCTAGGCATTCCTAGTAGGTTGATTTCCTAAGAAATCTCTGACTCATTTAATAACTACTGTATGTCTAAAAAGATCACAGCAATGTATGTGATATTATTGCAAAGGGAAGTTAAAATTCCAGCTGATATTTAATTTTGAATAAATCCACTGGGGATTTGACTTTGAAGTGCCCATTAACTACTCCCCCCCAAGCGGAAGGAGCTGCTTCCGGGTGGACCTCTGCCACCTGCCATGCCAAGACGCCCTCACCTTCCCACAGCCCTGCCACCCAAGAGACAGGCAGGGCTGCGTCAGCAGCTCCAGGGTCCTCCCTGGGGACTGACCAAACTCAAACAAGTCAAAAGCCACAGGTGAACTTTTCCACCTCTTTTCCTTTTGAGCTTTGTCTGTTTTTCTTTGCCTTTATAAATCTAGGACCCATCACTCCTTCCTTCCTAGTTTAAATTACTGATGCTAAGATCTCAGAAACAACGAAGGTGAAAAGCAAGCCCAATGGTCTGAGTGCCTCCGATGCGTCCTGCTGCCCCTGGGGCTCCTCAGGGGAGCTGCTGGACACCTGGAGACGGGCTTGGGGGGACGTGAGCCTCCGAGGGTATTTCCCAGAATACTGGCTGCTGACATAAAGATGGGAAAGGACCATTTCCCATAATTTGCTGTGATGCAAAGAATAAGGCGTTAGGAAAAGGAAGGTGAGGGACAGCCAGCCGCTTCCTGAGAGCCTCCATGGGACGACTGCCACCCCAACTGTGAGAGCCAATCCTGGCTTCACCGACACAGGACAGACACCTGGGGGTCACAGGAGTTTCCCAGGTCACAGAGGGGCTGCCGGGTCGGGCTGGGTCCAAGGCTGCCTGCTGTCTCCTCTGTGTCTGTCTCTCGGCCCTGGAAAGCCCAGTCAGAGCTGGCCCTTCAGTGGTAGCTGGGGCAGGGTCATCAGTCTGCCCCTCCAGGGTGAACCTCAGGGTAGGGAATGGAGGAGGGGCTCCCTCCCACCCACGGGAGAGTGGGCACGAGGACCTGCGGGGTAGGGGGCAGGCTGCCACTGGAAGTAGGGGAACGCGGTCTCCTCTCTCCTCCCTGCTATGCTTCCTGTGTGGCCCTGAGCAGGGACCTGGGCCTAAATTTCCTGAGCCCAGTCAGGAGTTGACAAGGCTTGATCACTGGTTGTCAAATTGGGTTTGCAGGAGATGACCCAGAACCCCAGAAGGCTGGGTGGGCAGAGCGTTGTCTCCACACCAGCCACGTGGGTTCCAGCCAGGGCTTAAGCATTCCCTGAGCCATCGCTCACACCTTCTCTTTAGTGCAGAGAAAGCCCAGGACACAGGCATCTCCTGCCACCTGCTTCATTAAAGGCCTGGAGCCACGAGGTATGTAGGTACAACCCCACTCCAGCAGCCCACACTGCTGTGCTGGATGCTCACCGCGGAAGCCTGCGTGCCCCAGAGCTTGCTGCTAACTGCAGGCAGAGCTTCCCCGTGCCTCCCGAGCCATCCCACATCTCAGTCCTTGCCCAAGACAACTCGCTTATCCCACACCTTTCAGCACCTGCGAACAAATGCACCTGCCAAATTCTCCCTCCTCCACGAGGCTAAAGAACATGTTGTGTCTTAAGTTTTCATTAGCATTCAGAATCATTACCCGGTCATACCATTCGGCAAAACCTCCTGGCTTCTGAGTCCCCAATGATCATGACCATCCTGTCTTGAAGAGTGACACCTAACAAAGAAGACACTGCTGTGGAAGCCATGTGACAGAGTGACTGCAGGGGACTGGAGCACAGGCTCCTCCCTGGGCTGCCACTCCTGGGCTCCCAGGGATTTATCTGTCCCTGCCTGGGGGCCAATTAGAAAGAAACAAGGAGAATCACACAGA
>NDGM011157277.1:0-12839 GCA_002564305.1 Octomys mimax | reverse complement strand
ACTGAAACCTCCAGTAACTGTGAGCTAAATAAACCTTTCGTTCCTTCATTTTGGATGTCGGGTATTTGTCTCAGCAACGAGAGAAGAGTAACTAAGACACCTTGTGAGATACAAAAGTTACATTTTTAGGTATGTAGGTCTTGATTTAACATGGTCTTAACTATCCAGCATAAAAGTAGAACCATGAGGCACAAAAGTAATGACATATTAATATTCTGAGCTATAAAAGACTCAAGTCAACAACTTCTGACAATTGTCAGTTGTGCTGATAACCTACTACTATTATGGAGTAGTGGCTTATGCTGGGTTATTTTGATGAATTCAAATACCTACAGTCTTTAGACTGGCTTCAAGTATGTAAAGATCATTTAAAGATGTCTCCAAATACACACAACTTCTCTAACTGCAGTGGAACATCCAACTCAGAGAAATCAAAGCAAAATAGAGAGACATAAATAAATGACAATTTTTTGTAGTGAAAAAAATATATACAAGATAATTAGGCTAGATTTACAGTTACTTTCTTTTAGTTCAGTGAGCATAAATGTTTGTATTAATATTGTTTAGATATGATATCATGTTTAAATCTTGATCTCTGAATAACTACTATGAAGACAACATTATGCAATGTATTATTTATTGTAACTGTCATACTAACCTGTTTTGAAACTGTTTCATTGCTATTTTATCTTTTTTTCTCTTTAAAATGAATAAAAGAAAAAAAAAAGACTGTAACAGAACTTATGGAATAAACAATGAAGAGAGAGAAAGGAGAAAAGATAGGAACTAATTTAGGGGATAAACCATACATGCATAGATATAGGGTGGCTGATATAATAGTTCTAACAATTCCCATCCCTTTTTATTGAAAATAGCCATTCATGGGTAGAATTCTCAACTTGACTAACTTTCTATGCTGATATCTGTGAAATAAGCAACTACCTTGAGCTCAGCAACGTGTAATACTAAAACCATGCTTGAAATACCTGTCATCCTTCAGGAGATAGCTCAATAGAATAAGTGCTTGCCTGGCAAGCATAGGGTCCTGAGTTCAATCCCCAGTACTGGGGAAAAAAAGAAAGAAAAAAGAAATACCTATCTTCTCAGTCTTCTAAATGTGTACTGCTTCTAATGTCTTGCTAATTATTATTATACTTTCTTTAAAGTAATTTCTTTAAAAAGGGTAATAAAAGCAAATGAGACATAAAAAGAGTAATTGTTATGATATATGAATTACATCTCTAAAAAACAGTCATTCATAGAAATATGTCCCACAGGGTTATCACATACAATTTGATTTTATGACAGAAATAGGGGATTGTGGAATTTTTTTTTCACTTTAGGTGGTTACAGATTGGTTCAGTTCATGAACTGTTCTGTCAACTTTCAGGAATGATAGCATGAGACAAAAGTTGTTTGCATTTGTACTAAAGCATTTGTGTCGGTTGCACTGAAACAAATTGTAGTCCACTTGAGAATAATCTCAATGAGACATATTTCTGCTGCTATTCAATCATATTGCTGTGAATTTAGGAAGAAAATTTGCAAAGTATAGGTGATCCTCTAGCCCAAATTTTGGAAAGATCCAGATTTATTTGGGATTGACGTTATATTATGTTGGTGTTCATATTTTTAACACAGATTTATTCCCAATTTGCTAATTTGTGTGTTTCAAATAAATTGCTTTCATTTTTGTCGGTGTGCGTAGATGTACTTGCAGTGGAAAATCATAGGCTGTCTTCAGATCATGAATTCTCTGTATTATTAAAATCACTTTCCAAATATTGCAACTGAACACAGCTTTGGGGAAGGTGGGAATGAGAGAGAGAGTGAGAGAGAGAGAAAGACAGACAGACAGACAGACAGTGAAACAGACAGACACAGACAGACAGTCACAGACACAGAGAGCCAGACACAGGGACACAGACAGATACCTAGAGACAGAGAGATAAAAAGAGCGACAAAGAGACAGAGAAGCAGCAGCTTCCAAGATTGTTTCCCCCTCTCAGGCGCAAGCCTCCAGCTCTCCTTCATCACTTGGCTAATCTAAACCTCCCCTCTTTCCCACTCTCATGTGCATCTCTTGTCAGCAAGATCTGCAAATTACCCTCCAACCATTCAGTTCACATCTTGTAGTATTTAATGTCTGTCTTTTTTGTCTTTTCTGTACATTAGTTCCTGCCAAAGGTTTTCTTTGAAGGGAGAACAAAATACATTCTGGACACTAAGAAAGGCCAGATATAATTCCATCTTCAAAATGTTAAAAAGCGATGAAATTACATTTTCCTCATTTTGGGCCATAGTTGTTGGAAGAGAGGGAAGTCTCTAATCCACAGAAGTGATGCCTTTAGCCCCACAGGAAAAACAGGTCTAAGCAGAGCAGTGTGACACCTCCCAGGTTCTAAATGGGAAAAGACTAAGAAAATGCATCACGTTGAGAATTTTTTTTCTCTTGGCAGGTCTTAATTTTCTAGTTAAAATTAAAAATGGCTTTGAAGGTTTTTTTGGAACCATTATCACCATTAGCAAATAATATTTTGAGGAGCAGTGAGTTAATGAATCATAAACAGATGGATTGAATTTCTAGTATAATACTTACAAGTTTTAAAACTTAGCACCATGCTATTTCCTGCTATTTTGAACTTTGGACTAGAAAAAAAATGCTTCAAATTATGGGCTGATAACAGTTTTTGTCAGATATTGCCGTGCTCTTAAGAAGCATCTCAAAGAGGTATGAAGCCACTATTTTGACATTTGCTTGAGTATATTTATATTCCTCTTCATTTTTCTGTTAATCCGTCTGTAAACTATCTATCTATCTATCTATCTCTATCTATCCATCTATCCATCTGTGCATCTATTGTTCTATTATTTTAGAAAAATTGTCAGAAGTTATCAGGAGAGAGTGATACAATTGTGTAGAATCTTAGTACATATAGTTTTTCAAATAAAACACCTCTAAGAAAATATGTTAATTTTAATAGCAACCCAACAACTTGATTTCAAGCTGGAAGGAAATAAAAGAGGAATAATCTTCCAACTATAATTCCATGGTTAGACTTCAGCAGAGCCAGTGGGTTCATTACTGTGTTGTTGTTGTAAACTTGTTGGATTGGCATTTCAAATGCAAAAAGCACTTTGACATCTTCTGAAGCCTTTCATTATCACTCACATGGTTGGAGCCTTTTCTCAGGTGATAATAATAATAAAGTACAAATGAAAGAGAGACAGAGAGATGTAAAGGGAAGCAGAAAGGGGAGAGTGAGTGTAATGAGAGAGACAAATTACCCCTGGAGGAGTTGCCATGAGAAAGGTCAGCTGTATAGCACAGCAGTGTACACTATTGCTATCTCATCAGTGTTCATCAGCTGCAAGGAGATGGGGCATGAGAGAAAGACTTTATAGAAGAGAGGAAGTCCTTCAGTTACCATGAGGAGGGTAGAGTTCCAGCGTTCTCTATCAGCTCATCATCCACCTCCTGCCAATAGACCAAGAAAGTTGCTTACTTGTAATTTACATGCAGCCCAAGACTCAGTAAACATTTTTAATATTAGTTGTGGCTATAGCCAACAATGTCATGTGGAAAAAGAAGGGGAAAGGCTGCTTTTCTGACATTCTATTAGTATCCTGGTGAAATAGCATTGAGGAAAAGCAGCTTATGAGGTCCTGCTGGTAATCTCAGTCTACAAGAAGCAGTGGAAAGCTAACATTGTTGAATCCTTGGAATGCAGCCATCTCTCTAAGGGTGTAAAGACACGTAAAGTCCACTGTTCACAAATGGAACTCTTCCTATATCATGTCACCCTGTACTAAGTTCCACCTGTTTCCTCGTAATTGTCTTCTTCCTTTCAAATAGGCTTAAGCATACTATGGGTGATTTTTTTTTACTTTGGAAATAACTGAGCTGTGCTATACTCTGAAAATGCAAAAAGGGCACAGAGTGAAACAAATGAGATTAGGTGACAGAACTAATAATTATCTTTAGTTGGTAAGCTTGGTAGAGAGAAAAGAATAAGCTCATTTTGTGGGACTCCATTGGCAGACATAGGATTGTAGGTGGAGAAATGTTGGGAAGGCACACAGGGATCCCTCACGAATGAACTGTCCAGTGTTTCTCCTGGTAGTTTCTGATTGAAAAGAAGTAAAGTGGTTTGGGTGCTGCCCAAGAGTAGCAGTGCTGTGTAAAGGCCTAGGTAGAAATACTGTTTGTTTCTAGGGATGCTTTCCAATTCTAAGAAAGAATCTGTCAATATGCCTTTTATTTTCATCAATTATAACTTGTATGGAAAACAGTGTTTTGATAAAGACTTTGCTGTAATGTGAACACTTCAAACTTTCCTAGCTTTGTAAAACAATGAGACTTAGGTTTCAGTCTTAAGCCTTAGTGTGTGAACTATGTGGCTGGCGTATTCACTCTTCTTTAGAAATGTGTTTACCACTGATTAGGTCTCCAATATTACTGGAAGCCATTTTTTGAGAAATCAGTCAATAGCCTCATTCATAGCATGAAATATGTTGTTTTCATCTAAACAACTGGAACATGTGTTTTCAGTGGGAAATCTCAGCAAGAAACTTTACATTCTTATTGCCATTTTATCTTCTACAAAGTTCACAATTCAAAGCTAGATTAGATGTTAAAGAATGTTTACAAAATACTTTATAATGAGAGGAGATCAATTTTAGCAGGTGCAATGCTTTGTTATGGTTTCAATATCTCCCTTCATGTACTGTAGGCTTGCACGGTGGCAATGGTGAGAGGTAGCAATATGTGTGTCTTTGAAGAGGCGGCCTGCACTGCCTGTCCTTAGCTCACTAGAGGTGCTGGTCTTGGAAAGGACTAAGGTGGTCCTCATAGGACGACGAGCCAATTCATGTAAGACAGGGCATGAGAGAGCCCAAGCCCTGAACTGCTCATTAACTTCATGTTTTGAGATGTCTTCCTCTTCCCTATGCTCCCTCCTTTATGATCACTGTGCAGCACGAAATCCTCAGCGAGGCAGATCTGCCTAGCACTCTGCCTCTGACCCTCTAGAACTGTAAGATAAGTGCCCCAATTTCCAAGTTATTTAGTCTGAAATCCTACTACAAAATGAAAAACTGATTAGTACAGCACCCAGCATTGTTCTCACATTAAATTGCTAGTTCATCAATAACACACTAGCAAATCTATTCTTACTATATATCAAAAACATACCAAATATTAATTGAGAAGAAGAATATATGCTAAATAAAGCTGCTACTCCAGATTGAAAATAAATATCTGAGAGGATGAGAGCTACAGGATTTTAAGACATGAAGCAGGCCACAGCTCACTAGTGTCAGGGTTTGACTGGAGCTGGGAAAGGTCAGTTTAACGAATGCACGAACAATGTAGTTGTATGTGTCCTTGTGAAGTTAGGATAGTGGTAGAAAAAATCATCCAGAAGCTTTGAGAAAAAGGCATGTTCATTATAGTTATTATAAGGGAAATAGTTGTATCTGAAAAGAAAATAAACCAAAAGCTATTAATTATTAATAGAATTAGAATGCATGCTATTGGAAAATACATGCTAAATATATAGTACTTTGTGTCTCCTTTCCTTTTGCTGAACAACTAGAACAGGATTGAGTATTTAAAATAAATAATAGATGCCATAAGCATTCCATTAGTCTTAGAAGACCCTGTGAAGTTCTTACATGGTTAACGTTTACACAACTTTTGAACATTATACATTCAGAATGGTGGGACTCTGAATGACCATAAGCTGTTCAACTTTTCCCCAGGTATAGGGGAAGAAACCAAGTTTACCACATTTAGACGTTTCATGATAGGTCAAAGAGAAGTCCTTATAGTTGTCTTCTGGATGGTTAACATGTGCCTGGTGTTTCCCTTCCAAGAATGGGTAATTTTGTTATATTTCTTGCAACAAACAGACACAGCTCTTGGTGATCCCAGGGAGAAACAGTAAGGAGATTTAGAAAATAAAGACAGGAGAAAAGAGCTGAAGTCAGATGGAGGTCCTCTTTCCTGATGGGAGGAGAAGAACTAAACAAAACACTGTGGACGTGAATGGTGCTTACAAAGTTAGTATCATGAGACTTAGGATTGTCTAGTGTCTAACAACAGGAATTGTCCCAGGCAGGATGCTTTCCTCAGATCAAGGTAGCTTGAATGCCTTATATATTTTAGCCTTGTCTTACCCTCACATATACGACTGATTTCCAGCTTCAGTGGCTGTCTACAATTTCTGCATAACAATAAGATTGACCAAACAAGGAATGTAAACATGATATGCAATATTTATATTGGCTAAGGAAATAGTAGCTATTCTTAGATGATTAGACCACATAAGTCAGACAAATATACAATCAATGACAATAGGAAATCGACTGAATTTGATAGAGCCTACTAGGATCAGTGGAACCAGAGACTGTGGGGCACCAAAGCCCAACAGAACAGCCAGATATATTACTGACCAACAGTGTACATTTTCTTAAACACAATTAATGTGGCTGATTCTTATGATTAAAGGCTGTACATAAAGCCCCACACAGAGGAAAATAAAAATCTGATTATCTGTCACACAAAGTTATTGTGAGCATTCAGTGGGATAGTATATATGAAGATATTTCCTACAGTTTGAAGTGCTATGGAAAACTAGATCATGATTTATCACTGATCAAGTACCCCTCCCACACTTGACAGCTCATTCAGTCCCTTCAACCATGAAGGGCAATTTCAAACCCATGGGTACAAATTGGCTATATCCAATCACATTCAAACTCAATTGTCTAGGCCTCTAATCATTTAGGAATGACTTCCATCTGTATGAAAATCAAGTGGTGCATTGATTAAATTATCCTCTTTCATTTTCAAAGTCAGTCATTGTACTTAATATTAGAGCACAATAAAAATAAAGATCCTCAGGAAAGACAGTATTTGTAATAAATTACTAAGATTTAATGGAGAAACACAACACTGTCAAAACCAAAACAATCTGTTTCACAATCTCTTTAATGGATGTAGATATTTATAATATTTCAAGTAACTTCTATTTCTTAAGATTCATTCAAAAGTTATTAAATTATCAGTTTGTGGCTTTTAATAAAACGTATCATTCAATTAGAGAAATATTGGTAAACATTTAATGTGTACATTGCCACTGTCCATGTAGTGAGATTATTTAGTTCTTCTGAGGGTCATCAATTGGATAGTGTTTTTGAAATTTCTATGAAAGATAAAATATATTATTATTAGCTTCCAAACATTTGTTCTGCATTTCCATCCTTACAACCATAAGAAATAGAATTTTTTATTTGCTTCAGCCTTTTAAAAAGCAAATTGTTTTTGAGACTAGTACTTTTACAGTTCATTGAAAACTAAGGCTATGAAATGGAGACAATTACAATATAACTCTTAATTTTCTGGGTTTGGATGACTGACAGGTCCCAGGTGCTCTCACGGAGAGATAATATCCTCTGGGTGGTGGAGCGTGGTCCTGGGAAGATTTCACAGGCAGTTAGGTTGATGGCTCCACAATTGTTTCCTGGTCTGTCACTTCCCTGCCTATTGATAGGCTTCCATGGGCTCTCCTGGGCCCCTTAGGTGTAATTTTTTTCTTGACTTCACTTTGATCCTGAGGTAATGGAGCATTTTATCAATTTTAGTGAATAGGTCTTGATCAGATTTTTTTTCATCAGAAGATCAACATCTTCTGCTGTTTGTTCAGAGAAAACAGGAAAAGAGGTGAGGCGAAAGACCTCTTCTGCTGTCTCTCAGTGCTTTTCCTGTCAACCTTCATAATACATTCCAGGTGACAACATTTCTGTTTAAATCAATGAGTGAAAGTTTTGAATAACACAGCAATGCTGAGTTAACCCTATTTAGAATGAAAGGCTCCTTGCTAGAAATCTGTGGGCAGGAGTTCCATGTTGACTTTTCCCACACTTACATATGTTGTCGTAGTTAATTTGTGCCATTTCTGGATCTTCTTTCTGAGTTTCATCATAAATTGTTACACCAACAGGATGCATCAATACAGAAATTTTGAGGACTGAAGGAAGGATAAATGATAGGTTTCAGAGAAGTCAGTCATCTCACTGAGCACTGGGAAATGTTACTTGGTCAAGTTTAGGTTCATCGGAGGGTGGAGAAAGGGATAATGATTTCTTTTTGCACATTAAAGTCAATTATTAGAGTGCTACATTGGCACAAATTTAATTAGAAGTATCCCTGGACCTATTAGCATTCAAGTAATTAAAAGGATGTGATATGACTTAGAAGTAGACAGGCATAGAGTCTATCTATTAGGGAGTACAGTATAGCGCCAGTAACAGAAAATGCCAGCTGTAAGTCCTGATTTAAGATACTGAGCCTGGGCTTTCAGGTGAGATCATTGGTAAAATGTTATTCATAACATAGCTAAAAAAAAAAAAAAGCTAAAGCTCTACATTCAATGAGTACTGATGTATGTATCTAGTCTCATTTACATGAATGTAAGTTTTGCAAAAGAAGAGTAAAAGTTAATAGTGTGCAAAATGTTAAGCTGTGCTGATTTTGTGCTTTTTAAATTTTCTTGCGCAAGTTTTTACTTTAAAATGTAATCGATATAACTTAATGGCAAACACTTAAAAATAATCACATTTTAACTTAATAAATACATGTTAAATGTAGGAAGAGATCTGGTAAGTCTGACATATGAGACCGGAACTAACAAATGAATAAAATGTTTGCCTGTATGAAGTGACTGTCGTACGGAAACAAATCTTTCTGCTACTTCTGCTCTACAAAAAAATCGATAGATAGAGAAATTTTCAAAATTCTTTTCTTAGTTCTTTGTTTCTTCACCATTAGAAAATCATGTTAATAATCCATTAACATCTGCAAGAATTATGTGACCTGTAATTTAATAATTTTTGCCTATTATTTTTGCCTAAATATTTTTCCACAATCTATTTTTATTTATATCCGTTAGTCTCATGATTTGACTCGTGTTACATAACAAAATTAATTATCAGTTAATGAGAAACATACAATATTTTCTCCTCCAATGAGATTTATATGGCTAAAAATATACTAGGATTCAAATACATAAACATTGGTTGGTTCATTGATTAAATGAAGAAACCCATGTGTTTCATTAAGACATATACTTCATTATTGTTAATATTTTACTTTTAGAGTCAGAGAAAAAAATCTTTCAAATATACTTTCCTTTGTGAAAGAATTCTTTGACTTATAAGATTTTTCACAGCGGTTTTACTTTTAGAAGACCTAGAATTTCACTAACTAGTTTGAAGATATCTCTTTTTCCCGTTAAAGTTTTGCCATACACAAGACATCACACCTATGTCTTGTACTCTGAATAACTACTACAAAGACAACAATATACAATCTATCCAATATTACAACTGTCCTAAGACATTTTGAAGCTTGGTTTCATTATGTTAATTTTTTCTTTTTTTTTTTTTTAAAAAAAAAAGGTTTATCATACAGATAAAATGTGACTCAGTCAACCTGTTTCAGATATGTAATCTTATGTCCCCCTCCCACACACAAAGTCTTATTTGTTTTATTTTGCTTCTTACCATGATGATCTATACAAAGACCTTTACAGCAAAGATAGGTTGAGAGAAATGTATCAGGCAAGTTTTTCAGTGTACAGGACTGTAGAGTAAACATCTACAAACTGACATTACTGTGATATCACTAGCTAATGTAAGTCTAAGGGACCATCATTGTATATGTAGTGCATTGCTGATCAACGTCCTGTTATACAGTGTATATTAGCATGATGCACCTTAGTGAGAAAATTTGATAAAACATTATTAAGTGTGAAATAAATATAAAAATACTAAAAGTATCATGGGGTGAGTTGTTCTCAATAATGGATATGGTAAATAGACCTTAGGATTCCTCATTCTGAATACAAGATGAAAGACCTGTGCTCCTATTTCATCATTGGAATTCCCTACATTATGTGTTCTTGGTAGCTCTGTTTCCTGTATCTCTTGGGTGAGAGTGTGCATGAATGTAAAAGGACTTTATTATCTGACACACTCTGTGGCTTAGTGGATCAGTGTATGTCCTTGCTAGTGAACACACGTTTATTCTTCGCCTTTACATTGTAGAGAGCTGCTGCTGCTTTCAAGTCCTTGTATTGAGCACATAGTTGAATATGGTCTAGATTGAGAACCGCCCTTCTACTGTGAGCAACCACATGATAAAGAGGTATAAATGTCGCTATCAAGCATGCGGAAGATTAAAAAGAGAATATTATCCTACAAAGCTTATATAACATCAACTGTTTGCTAAACTGTATTTTAAAGTACGTTAACTCACCTTAAAGTAAGTTATTTAAATTTTATAAGAACTTTTTTGATATAGGCAGTGTTATTAATATTATCATGAATTGAAGAGAAAGTAAAATAGATGTTTAAATTTATTGGCTGTGGAGGCATTACATATAGATGAAAATTACGAATAAATATTAGGTCTTGTATGTTTGACAGAGTATCTAGGTTGGGTCCAGATCATAAAATATTTATATAACAAATCATTTAACATTCATTTCAAAAATATTTATTGTCTTAGGAACTGGATGATGTCAAAATGAGAAAAGAGACTTGATAAATTTCATTTCCATTCTTTATTTTACTTCTTGAGATTCAGAAGGCTGATGTCACATGAACAACTTGCAGGTAGTGGAAAATGTAGATTCAGCTTTTATTTATAAAATTATCCATTAAATTATCTGACTTTGATATCATTTTTCTTTCTTCATGTTACCTTCTCATCTCTCTGGAATTCAGTGTTGTACAGTGCTTTTTATTTTCTTGTCGGTTATTCAAAATTAAGGGTTCTCATGTGAACCACGAATACCTATAGAAAGAATTTGTACAAAGCAATGAAAGTTACAGGCAGATTTTGTCTAATGGATTGGACACTCACCTAGGACTTTTCTTGGAGCCCAACTCTGCCAGAAATTTCACTAACAAATTTTCATATTTCGTTTGATTTCCCAAAGACTCAGTTCTGACCATAGTATTCAATAGTGTTATCCTTACCTCCTGTAACTGCCCATCCTGAGGTCTTCCATTTTACTCTTTTTATTTTCCATATTAATTATCAACTTACAACAAAATAACTTATTTACATCTCTTCATATATTTGCCTGCTATAATCTACTGGGGTTGAAGTGTTTCCCTTTCAAGGTCACACAATGAAACATTAATTGCCATTGTACTGGGTGGTATTGAGCCATGGATGTTTTACAGGTGATTAAGTCTTTAGAAGCATCAATGCCTTTCTAATGGGAGTAAGTTTTCCCTGTCTCTCTCACCTTGCTGTAAGAGAAAGTTCTTACAAAACAAATGCCTTCCATTCCTCTCTTTTCCAATCCAGTCTAATGGATTGTGTACTAACAATGTCTTATCTTGGAACCCTACCTGCTCTTCTCTTTTTTGCCATAAATTGAAGCAGCACTAGGAAATTTTCACTTTATTAACTTTCGGAAAATATTTTGTTTCCTATTCAATGGACTGCAAAACTCGGTGAAAATATGCTACACAAGAATTCATTGAATTCCGGGCCATTGAGATAGCTCAGGGTTCTAAATCACCTGTTTAGGCAAACATAGGCAACCACAGGGACTTCGGTTCTATCTCTGGCACCATCCTCAGGGTGGGCTGAGAAGGATACACACACACACACACACACACACACACACACACACANNNACACACACACACACACATATTCATTAAATCCAAAGTCTTTCTGTATAGAGCATTCTTTGTTGAAAAAGTTAAGTTTAATGTATTTTTTTCAAGTGGCTTCTGTGTAAAATATACAAAGTTCTCATAAATGTGCAAGATGAAAGAAGTTGAGTAAAATATGTTATCAAATGAATCTGTCAGATATATTTCCATTATACAATGGCTATAACTACAAGCAACTTTATGATAAAATTTTAGACAACTCAACAAATGCTTATCAAATATACTAGATATTGACTAATTTATATTTTAGGACTTAATTACATAAAGTGCTGTGTTTATCAGATATAAATTCTCTTCTGTTTTTGTGCTGCTGGGAATAAACCCAGGGCCCTGTGTATCCAAGGCAAGTCCTCCACCACTGTCTCATCGCCCCCGATGTTCTGAATTCCTTTTCCTTAAAGCTCAATGGAAGTGAGATGCTCTGAACAATATGATTTGTGTTTTTACTTAGATTTGGCAAATTTGTGGTTTGAATAATTAAAGTGACGAATTCAAATTTTTGAGCAATTCAATTTTAAAAGCATGTAAAAACATCATGCCAATGAGTCTTAAATTATGAATTGAATTGTAAATAAGAGGAATGGAACTTAATGAGGTAAAAATAATTAAAAATCTGAAAAATCATAATAGATGTGCTTTTTATAAATATTTTGCCTACTGTATGATTCTAATTATTGAGGCAAGCAATAGCAAAACAATAATAAATTTGACAAGTATTTTTTTCTGAAATATAGCATTCCAATGGGAAAAAAGAGAATTTAAAAGAAATATCAAAGAAAGGGATTACATTGGCTGTCATCCTTCAGAATATGCACAGCTTCACATAATAAACAATTGCCATCACAGTGAATTGCGATCATTAAGGTTGGCTGTTGCACAATGCAAAGGTTTAAGAGAGAACAGTTTTCAGGCCAGGGAGAAAGCTCAGCAGTTTAAGATCCTGCTTGGCCAGCTCAAGGGTCATGGTTTGGTGTCGCGCGCAACCTCGCCAGCAAGGAAGATGCAACAACCAACTCTTCTTACAGAGGTTTATTCAGGACCCTTGAACAATCTTGATTCTTCTGCTCTGGGGGGAAGCC
>NDGM011157269.1:0-16134 GCA_002564305.1 Octomys mimax | reverse complement strand
AAATAGGATATCAAGTTTGCATCTTGTACAGCAATTAACCACTAGGAGGAATGTATGCAATGTTTTAATTACTGAAACTGTCCTACCAATTTGATTTGAAACTGTCTTTTTTCTATTCGTTTATCAATAAAATTATGGAGAAAAAAAGATATCATGTCTGCACCTTGTACTCTGAATAACTACTATGAAGACAACAATATGCAATGTATTGATTGTTGCAACTGTCCTACTGACCTGTTTCTTTCTCATTAAAATTAATGAAAAATTAATTGAAAATAAATAAATAATAAACATAAATTTTATTGAAAAAAAGAAACTCTCCTACCAATTCAGTTTGAAACTGTCTCACTGCTATTTGGTTATCAATAAAATTGTGGGAAAAAAAGATAAATATTGTTAAGATTCATGTCATCTTTATTCTTCCTTCAAAAACCTTCCTTATTTACACAGAAGTTAAACTGAGTGATAACTAATTCACCTTGCAAAGTTCTTGTTGTACAAAAGTATCATTTGTGTGTAATTATGATTTATTTCTGACAATACTAGAGAAAACTAAGCACAAGATTTGGCAAAAGGAACATGAACATGTAAACAACACATTGAACTACATGAATGTACACAAATTGTTAGAAATGAAATTTCTCAATATGGAAATGAATAAGAAAATGCTCTGATTCTGTTCAATTTCTCCACCTTTCATTTTTTCTTTCTTATTAGCCCTTATTTATCTGTTAAATAACTGAGGAAATTTTGACTGTTTTATGTTCATTCTAGTAGCACTTTTCCTCTTAAATACTACAGCAGTTATATTTGCAGCATGGGAACATTAACTATTCTTAAAATGTTTTTATGACTTTCACAGCTTTCTGTTAAGTATCCATTAGAGCAATTGAAGAAAATAAATTTATTAGGGAAAGCATATCTATATTTAGTAAGTTTTTATAACCCCAATTAGCTGTTTGTAAACCAATCCATATGTTTTCTGTTTAAGTAAAAACATCATTGTATTTATTTTAGTGTTCTTCTAAATTCCTTATATGTAAAAAAAAAAATTATTTAAGCAAAAGTCTATTTGAGAGGACCTGAACAGAGTTGATTTGTCATGTTTGTAGAATTTCAGGTTACTATTCATCCGACTTCTTTTATTCTCCACTCTTACCATAAATATGCACACACACACACACACACGTGTGTGCGTGCACACACACACACACCTCATCATGAAAGTACATAATCTCATTCTAGTTCATATATTATGCTTTTTTGTGATACCAGGGATTGAACTCAGGACCTTGGGCTTGCCAGGCAAGCATTTATTCCACTGAGCCACCTCCCCAGGCCCTAGTCCATAAGTTATGAAAACTGTACTTGAATGTTCTTTTTCTTCAATTTCTTCCAAATAAATAAGCAAACAGATATAGTGAATATTATGTTTTTGATGTAACTAGACTTTAATCATGCTTTCTTAACAAATAACTGATTGAGAAATGAGATTAGGGCTAAAGAATGAGAAAAATGTATATATTAAATCAGTGATCCTTGGGGCTGGGAGATGGTTCAGTAGAATAAGTTCTTGCCAGGGCCTGAGTTCAATCTCAGGTTCTGCAAAAAAATAAATAAATAAATCAGTGATCCTACGGGGTTGTAAGCATGAGAGGCATTTTATTTGTTATCTACTCTGCCCTTTCATTTCCAATCTGTTTTCTCAGATGTTACGTATCCTCCGCAACAATCTCTTCAACTCTCAAAGAAATTACAGTTTCATTCCAGCCAATTGCTTGGAGACTAAGGTGCTTCCACTACATAACAATATTTTTATAAAGAAACATATAAAAGGTGCAGGGAGGAGGGACAGTGGAATGGAGAGACAGAGACAGAGACAGGGAGAGTGGAGAGAGAGGCAGAGCGAAAGAGAGCAATCCCATCTGGGAGAGTAGGGTCATTTCAGAGCTCGCACTGCTTCTTTGGTATTTAGTAAGACTCCCTATGTGAGAACTTCCTGGCATCTGTGCCAAGAAGTTTTTCATAAAGTCATGTGATTACAAATGGGAAGTTTTTCTCCAGAGTAATCCTTTCTCTGGCATCATTCCTTTTGCTTTCCTTGCTTGAACATATTTTGCAAAAATCACAGAAGAAAAATACCACAGTTGCTATTATCCCAATGAAATATAATTGGCTGTTTGAAATTAGGCATCAAACCACCAATTTTTTATAGATACAGAAGAAACAATTAAAAATGACATCCTAGTTTTCAAATCCACATTTTGTTTGCATTAAATAAAACATTATATGTATCTCAGTTTTTAAAATTAACATTTATTAACATGTACAATATAGTTAGCATAAGATTCTGTAAACCTCTGTTTCAGTTATTAACAAATAGATGTTTCCAAATATTCCAAACTCTCCTTTTACATAGATAATGCTTTTAAAATTTTATACATTCTTGTTAGACTATGTTGCCTTTCTCTTGTTAGACCAAGGGTCAACAGATCACCAAAATCAATGAGGAGGCTTAGTACCTGCCCTGTTGCTCAAAGGATAATTATGAAGTCATTGTATGCTCTTGCTGAAGTAGAAAATCCTAAAAGAAAAAAATGCACTGTTGTTTTCCAAACTTAATCACCAACCACCTCTGGATGCTGAATGACCTATAACCATCTTGCACAGAGAACTATTTTTTCCCCTATGTAAGAGCAATTCATCAGAAACTTTAATTTGTGCATGTATTAGGGATCATTTTTCAGACCGGTTCATGTTCAAGTTTCCAAATATTTTTAATGGTAAAGAACTGTGAGAACCATTATAGCTCATGGATATATTCACTAATGTTAAGTATCAGATTTAACAGTCACAAATAAGGAAGAAGCATTTTTAAATCTTCTGTATTCCCTGATACATTAATAATCACCATGAGTATTCATGAGGAATTGTGTCCCTAGTATAATAGGTTATCTGCAAGAAAAGTATTATTGGCATCATACAACAGAAAAAGAAATAAAGACAAATTTTTAAGCCACTTACTCAAATTGAATGAGTTACTAAAAGTGATTCAACTTTCTGTGTGTTTGTGTCCTTCTCTTTACAATCTCTAAACCGTCCCATGTAAGGATAATTGGCAGATAATTGCACAGATCTATAGGTATCAGAATATATTCATGGTGATTTTGTATGTTTGATGATATTTCAATACTCCTTTGAGATATTATTACATATCTCAATAAGAAATCTGTTTTGTTAAGTTTTTCAGCAATATTGGTATTTACCTAATTGAGTTTGATTGTTATTTGCATTGCATGGCTCTGTTTACCACAGGAACTATTTTGTTTGAAGTTATGGATATATTCCCAAGATCAGGAATAACAGAAGCTGAATATGAATTTTAGAGCTGTTAAACCTTAAAGGTCTTCCTCAAAAAATGTCATCAGCGTCTACAGGATCCATGGTAACAGAAAGGAACACAATCATTGCTAATGCTGAACTTCATTTTTTTTTTTATTCACCATATGATGTCTGAAATTCTCACCAGCGAATGAATTTAGTTCTCCATCATGCAGTGAACATATACAGAAGGAAAAATACATTCTGTGAAATGAATGAATGGGAATGATGCTTTTAAAGAAAAATTTAGAATTCTTTGAACCTAGAATGAAAAAGAACACCATATCTTTGCCATTATTTACATTGACTATATTCACATCATACTGATGGATAAGAAAAAATGTTTCTTGGTTTGTGTCTATATAGTCAATATTGGTATATACCATGAATGCTGATTTTTATGTCTATGAAGCAATAAATGCAGTTTTATGTAGGTTTGTGTGCCTAAATTATAATGTTAAGGGATGACATGGTGGTTCATGTCTGTAATTCCAGTGCTTCAGAGGCTAAAAACAGGAGGATCACTACAAGTCCTATCTGTGTAGTAAGACCATGTAGACCTTGTACTAAATGCACAAAAAATAATAATGTTAAAGCTGAAATGTATTCTGAGCTCATGGAGTTGAAGATAAGACACCCAGTTGCTCCAAGTCATGGTTCAGTATTCTTTCTATCTCATAATATTTCTGATGCTTATGCAATATTCATGTATCAGGAAACTAATGCAAACATTTTTTTGTTTTTTTTAGCAGCACTTTTCACAAATATTAATATGATAAGGATAACAATCAAGTCAGGGTAATAAAATTTACATATCCACTTAATAAATACTGAATTTTAAAGGCTTTATGTGCTATTTTAGGTACTAGAAACAGAAAATAGAAAGAAATGCATCCACTACTAATAAAATGTATAGTCCAGTGTTCTAAAAAGTATGTAAAGAGCTCACAAATGTTGGTGTACTAATGGCAATGGTGAGAGCAGCAAGTGCCAAGTATAGGATTCCATAAGTAAAAATACATGAAAGAAAGCCTACCCACAGCCTGCAAAGTGTGTCTTAAAAGTTAATGCTTAATGGAATTTTAAAGAAAGGAGGGGTTTATCCAGAAGAACTGGGAAGAAGGAAAGCATTTCCAAATCAAGGAGGATCGTATGATCCAAAATGGGAACATCAAAAGATCTGGCAGAGAAGATATTGTTAATAGTTGGAAAGGTGTAGGATCTGTAATTCCAAGTAGATGAGAGGAAACACTAGTTCACACCATGAAAAATAAAGAGTGAATGCACTGACAGCCTACATATATACAATGACAAAATATGTCAGTTCTTACCAAATTTGCCTATAATCTCAATATACTTCCAATAAACTTTATTCTTTATCATGAAAAAATGAATCATAATTCAAGTAAAATAAACTAGAAATGATATTTATAAGGTTTTGAAAATATGTAAATCCACCAACATGCCATAGTATAAATAAAACTAAGCATTAAGCTGGAGTAATTAAGACATTGTTGCTATGTTGTAGAATTACCAAGATCTAGCAAAAAGGACCAAGGTAAACACAACTACGTATGAAAACTTGTAGATAACAAAAGAGACTTAAAAATTATTGAAAGCAAAAAGAGTTGCTCAATAGCAAATTAATAGTTGTCACATGTAAAAAACTATAATTGATGCACTAATAATAAGATTGTGCATGTATTATGGATTAAAATATGAAGAGTTTTCCGGGTGCCATTTAAGAACTTTAGCAGACTCTGGGCAGCCTGAGAGACTCTTGTAAGCTCTCACCTTGCTTATCCCCCAGCAAGAAGGTGTAGGGGTACTGGTCCCGGGTCCAATCTTTTAAGAACTTAGGAGGACTCTGAGTGGCGTGTAGGACACAGGAGAGCTGTTATCTGTGGGCCCAGTGTACATAGACACCGATCTTCCTCGCACCATTTAAGAATTTGGAAGACTCTGGCAGCCCGTGGAACCCTGCTAATTTCTGACCTTAGCCTTCAGCATACAGGCACAGAGCTTGTGCTCTTGCTGGTCCAACATTTTAAGAACTTAGGAGGAAATCGAGGGGACTGAGAGACACAAAAGAGCTGCATTCTGTGGGCCCAGCACGAGCAGGCACAGAGCTTTCTTACAGCCATTTAAAAACTTTGGCAGACTATAGGTGGCCTGTGGAACTCTGTCTGTGTGATTACTGGGAGCTTCAAAAATTTCAAAACACAAGAGCAAAAGGCAATTTCCATCCTCTATCCCAACCAAAACAAGTCCATGAGAAAAAGACATACAAGAACATGGAAATTACACACCTGAAATTTCTGAAACATTAGCAACAGAGATAGACAAATAAGTCCATCAGACTATAGAAGAAATAAGATTGGAAATAATCTGTCAGGTCAAAAAAGCAATGAAAACAATCATGAAAGAATTGTTCCATACTTAGGAAGACAGATTTAAAAAATAGAGGATCATAGAAAATGGCAGAAAGAATTAGAATGCATGAAACAGAATCAGACAGATATCCATGGAATTAAGAACTCCACTGAGAGTTAGAAAAACTGGTTTAATGAAACTGAAGATAGACTTTCAGACATTGAAGACAGTGGTGTAGCTAATGAAAATGCAAGGAAAGTTCTCTAAATACTAACAAGGAACCAGGAAATAACAATTCAGCAGCTACAAGATATACAAAGAAAAATAACACAAGAATAATAGGTGTCAATGAAGCAACAGGAAATAACACAAATGACATAAAAAGTCTACTTGCAGAAGTATTTGCAGAAAGTTTTCCACACATGAGAAAATAAACAGTCATACTGTTAAGGGAAGCATATAGGCCTCCAAGCAGCTATAATCAAAATAAATCAACATGTATACACATAATAATCAAGACCTCAAAAATTCAGCAAAACAATAGTATATTAAAAGGTGCTAGAGATAAGAAACAGATCACCTAAAATGGAAAGCCCAAAAGAATTATGTCAGATTTCAAAATACAAGCTCTCAAATGAAGAAGATCTTGGAGTGAAGTATTTTAGGTACTGAAAGAAAATAACTTCCAACCGAGATTGATATACCCTACAAAACTATCTATTGGGGGCCGGGGAGATGGCTCAGTGGAATAAGCACTTCCCTGGCAAGAACAAGGGCCTGAGTTCAATCCCCGGTTCCAGAAAAAAWAAAATTATCTATCAAATTCAGTGGTGAAATAAGATCCTTCCATACAAAGAACAACAGAAGAAATTCATGACCACCAAACCTGTCGTACAGAGAGTACTGAAAGATATTCTAGAAAGAAAAAGAAGTGATCAGAACCTCAAGAACAACAGAAAGGAACATCAAACAGAGCAAATAATTGAAAAGAAAGAAAAAATACAGAACCTATGGCAAGAAAATAGCATGACAAAAATAAGGCCAACTTGTATCAGTTATAACCATCAATGTAACAGACTTAATTCACCAACCAAAAGAAACAGACTAGCAGAGTAAATTAAGAAATGAAATCCAACAATATGCTCACGCAAGAAATACATTTAACTCAAAAGGAAATTCACAGACTAAAAGTTAAGAGGTAGAAAACAATCCTCAACATAAATCAGTACTCAAGTAAGCAATAATACAATAGTAGTGGGGAAATTTTACATGACACTGCCACAAAGAAATAGATCAACTAGGCAAAGACCAAGAAAGAAATAACAAAATAAAGCAAATTTGGAAGAACTTGACTTGGTAGACCACTACAGAGTGTTTCACCCAGCAACAACAAAATGTACATTCTTCAGAGGTTCTCACGTGACATTTACCAAAATAGAAAATATGCCAGAACACTGACTATTCTTAAGTGAATTTCAATTTAAAGAAATTGAAATTATCGCATGCATAATATCTGACCACATTTCAACAAAACTGGAGATTATTAACAAAAGAACTACAAAATCAACATAAACATATGGAAATTAAATAACAAACTTCTAAACAACCAGTGGGTCACAGATGAAACTAAAGATGAAAATAAAAATATATTTACAATCAAAAGAAAATGCAGATACAGACTGCTAAAACTTGTGTGATTCAATGAAATCTTTCTTAAGAGGAACAATTTACAGTGGTAAATTTGCATATTAGGAAAACAGAACAAGCTCAAACAAATGATCTTATGCTGCACCTCAAACTCCTAGAAAAAAGAGAGCAAGTCAAACCCAAAGACAAAGAAGGCAGGAAATTATAACTATTGTAGCAGAAATTAATGCAATGTAGATGAAGAACACAACACAAAGAATAAATGAATCAAACAGTTGGTTCTTTCAAAGAATAAATACAATTGATAAAACACCAACCAACCTAATAAAAAAAGGAAAGAAAAAAACCAAATTTATGCAAAAAGAATAAGGGAAAACTCACTATAGACCCTAAAGAAAGTCAGAGGATTATCAGTTCCTACTTCCAAAATCCTTACTGTCATAAGATAGAAAACACAAAGGAAATGGACAGCTACCTAGATAGATATGACATGCCACATCTGAGTCAAAAAGATATACAAACTCTTAATAGCCCAATAAGGAGAAAAAAATTCAAAATGTAATAAAAAGAAAGAACAAAGAAAAGCCCAGGTCCCGATGGATTCACAGATGAATTCTGCAAGAAATTTACAGAAGATTTAATGTAAACTTTTCTCAAAGTCTTCAATGAAATTGGAAAAGAAGTAAATCTCCCAAATTCATTCCTGGAGGTAAGTATTACTCTGATTCCAAAACCAGAAAAAGATCCAACTAAAAAAGTGTACTACAGGCCAATCTCACTAATGAATATAGATGCAAAAATCCTCAATAAAGTACTGGCAAACAGAAGGTAGCAAATCATCAAGAAGTTTATACCTCATGACCAAGTGGGATCATGCCAGGAATTCAGGGATCGTTCAACCTCAATACACCACATCAGTAGAACTAAGAACATAAAAACACATGATCATCTTAATAGATGCAGAAAAAGCTTCTGTCTCTAAGCTAATTTTATATTTTCAAGTATATCTGCATTCCAAGGAATGACATTTTCAAGTGTTCTAAGATTCTAGAATTGATGAAAATTTAAATATCATTAATATAATCCTTCAAATATAGCAAGATACACTACAAGATCCTGATGAAAGAATATCTTTATTTATTTTATTTATTTAGTTAGTTAGTTTTTGGCAGAGCCAGGGATTGAGCTCAGGCCCTTGCCCTTGCCAGGGAAGTGCTTATTCCACTAAGCAATCTCCCTGGCCCCAAGAGAATATCTTTAACCTGGTCCCTAGCATAGCTCACACTGTGCTTTATACCACCTTAGTAAGAATTAATAGTTTCCTATCTCAGTATGTTTGCCATCTTGTGTACTTTAGCTTCAATTCTGCTGTTCAAATCCCTATTTTAATTCTAGGATCACTACACTACTATTTTCTTAACTTTACAAAATTTGCTTTCAATAAAATAGGTTAATATTTCACTTATGAGTTTATGTCAACATTTCAGAGCATACTTGTTAAAGTTTATCTACATTGATGAAATTCAAGTATCCAATGGGACACAAATTTCATGGGTAAGCTAGCAAGTAAATGAGGGGAGGGACTTGAGTCTGCTCATGAGAACTCCAATTGCACCACATGCACAGCTGAAAAATCTGCCCACAGACTAGTCTGTGGACCAACTTGCCAAATATTTAAAAAATATATTGGCAACGTGGCTTCAAAATGTATTTTTCATTCTTGGTCTCAAAACACTGTTTAAAGTAGCGAACAAAACTCCAAATGTATACATGCACAATAATTAAGAAACAGAAGAAACAGAAGGTAGGCCAAGATGACAAGCTATTTCCAAAGCACTTTTGAAAATTAAAAGCAGATGTAGTATAATAATTGATAGATAATGACAAAGGGATTTTAGTTCTTATGAGTGGACTAAAGCGTATACATCTGGTATTGAAGCCTGTCTGTCTTTACAAACACAATGGAGAGTGAGGCCATGAAGAAAAAGGGGGTGGAGTAAAACAGAGGTAAAACTTAGCAAAGGGTTACAAAGTACACAGAAGTCTATGTCTTTGCTTATATACCTATAATCATGGAAAATAGCAATAAAAATAATTTTGTCTTCCGGGAAAGAAACCTGAAATTTTTTCTAAGGAGAAATTGAGCATATATCTGAATTTGGATATCTGAGAATCGTTAATGCATTGTGAGCTTACTTACTGTTCACTGACCCTAAAACCATATCAATACCCAGAGAATTTGCAATCACCTTTACATATCTGTCTATTAAATATCAATTTATAATCAACTATCTCTAATCACTTAGAAAAAGTGTGCAATTTAGAAAATAAAGGCTGCAATAATTGCAAAATAAGAAGACAGTAGAAATAAAACAAGACCATAATCAGTGATTTTATTATATGCCAAATCTATGCCACATAAATATGTCAGAATTATGCATACTTGTGTGGAGCATAGGGTGTGGGTGGGGGTCCTTAAGATCATTCCCAGGTTCGATGATTCACCAACCTATTTCATAGGACTCATTAGGTAGTCTTACTCATGATTATGACTTATTATAGTGAAAGAAGTCAAATAAATACTAGGGAAAGAAAATAGGTAATTGAAATAAACCTAGAGGAAAACAAATACAAGATTTTGGTGACTTCTCCAAGGAAATAATTAATTAGCTGACAGTGAATTGGACAAATATATAGCAATTGGCATTCTTACTGGTTCTGGGATTGGTGGCAGTCTACCTCAATTCCATTTCCTCAAATGCCAGCCAAGAGACGATCTGTCACTCAGAGGCTCTGTCAGGTAACAGTCCAGTATGTCAACTCTTTTTACTAAATCATACTTTTATAGAAAATTGACATAGGAAAACTAGCATTCAGACATATTATGAGGTATAGTCTCTCACTTCTACCCAAAGACCAATGAATAGTGAAGTATCACTGACGTACCCAAGCAACTAGGCATTTAATCCAAACATTTAGAAATTGCGAATTTAAGTGCACCTAAAGTATGCTCTCCTCTCTTTTCACCTCCCTTCCCTTCTCTACCCTTATCCTCTCCTCTTTCTCTTTCTTCTCCTATTCATTTTCTTTCTGTCCTCTCATTTCCTCTTCTTTTTAACACATTTGGTACATGGGAGTCCTGTCACTTTTGTTTACAATTGCTATCAATTATAAGACAGGGATTCCAGGGATTTCTGGCTTTGTTCTGACACATTTTCTGTTCTCTGTGATCTCTTGGGTTCAAACACTAAAGCTCATGATCTTACATTCTCTCCTGAAATGAACATATAGATACCACAACAGGAAATTATGCCTTTTCTCTTGGTGGCCAACCAACCAATCACGAAATACCATAGCTTCAAGTGGTCTAAGGAAATTCCTTATTTAAGAAAAGGAAGTCCAGAGTAGAAATTTTTTGTCCAATACCAAATGTATCATTCATATAAGAACTGAGATACAACCTCACAATCTGAGTTCCATTCTGAGGTTATTTTTTATGCATATGAATTTTCTGAGGTCAATCAGACTTTAAGAAATGTGACTCTTCCAATTTTAAATATGAAGCTTCAATTTCAGCAAATGAATTGTTCATTAAGAAACTCCCAAAACCATAATATTACAACAAATTAATTGAATAATCTCCATTATCTGTTTAAAAGATCAACCCTTACATATTAGTTCTCATGACTATACAACCTGATTTCCTTATAACTAACTTCATTTGTTTTCCATTTTAATCTGTAGTGCTCATAGAATCTATTCAGTATCAACCTTTCACTGTCAATCGTGTATATACTGTAAAGGTATTTCCACTAGTTCTTGATTATAAAATGTAATATATTGTCAAGATTTGGAGTATCATACTTATATACAATTTACATACATAAATTCACCTTTGTGAATTGTACTATTTAGTGATTTTTAGAGCAATCTCAAAGTTGTGTGATGATCAAGACTAGTTCTGGAACACACATTATAACATTCTCATCCTGCACACACACACACACACACACACACACACACACACACACACGAGTCTCTTTCTCTCTTTCTTTCTTTATGTAAGTTAATAATCACTGTACCTTCTGATCCCTCTCTTCATCCTTTGGAAGTCATCAGTCTACTTTCTGTCTCCATAGGTTTACCTGTTATGGATATTTCAGAAAAATGGAGCCTTGCTATATATGGCATATTGCTTCAGGAATCATTCAATATGTTTAGTTTTTCCCAGGTTCATTTATATTACAAAATTAAACTGTACTTTTAAATGTCTGAGTTAAATCTCATTGCATACCACATTTGTACAATCATTTGATGGACATTTTGAAAATTTGAATTTGTTAGCTTTTAAATGATTAACAATTCTATGAAAACTTATATAAATTTATTTTGTAAATATATGTTTTGCATTGTCTTTACTTGCATCTTTGTCAACCCCTATTATTGTCCCTTTTTTGTTATGACCATCCTAATAGGTATGCTTTATTTATTTTCATTGCTTTATTTTTATAAGTAGGTTATATTTATTTTTATAGTTTGATTTATTTTTATAACACCTGCTAAAACCAAGATTTTGTATCCACAAAAATATGATGATTAATATAATTTGATACAAGAATAGATGAATGGTTGATATAAATGTCATTCATATATAACCCATATACAATTCCTCACATTAAAAGATGACTGATTTTTATGCTATTTACTATTTTGTCATTGATTTTTTTCTAGTAAATATCAGGATGTAAATATCAAAATACTGATATTAATTGATGAAGGCATTTCCCATCATTTGTCCTATCATCAATTACACAAGTCTGACAGCCAATGAATGTGGTCACTTTTCCTTCTTTGTCTTTGATTTCACCTGTAACTTTCTGTTTTCTCTAAAATTGCAGGCTTTTCAACATGACATAAACATGAAAGCAGACAAAACGTAACTTTTGTTGCCTTATATCATTTTAAAACACTGATATGTAGATTCTTGCAAGATACAAAAGCACCTACCCTTTAAATATCGTTGGAGAAGTCACAACTTTGAAATTCTCCAAAGTAGGATATAAAGGCAGAGTCTCCATTTTATGTACCACTTACTAAATGGAATATACTATGTATGTATCAATTTTAAATTTTCTAATTATCATGATAAGTAATTTTTTAAGGTTTAATGATAAAGAACTGCAACTCAAGGAGGTTTAGTTAAATGTCTAACACTAAACATTTAGAATATAACAAAGCTAATGTGATTTGAGCGCCACAAGTGCATTTTCAATTATTTCATCCCAACTAAATATTTTTAATATTCAGATAATATTATGTTGTGATGTTTTTCAATTACAGCCTGAAATGATGTGCTGAAAGCTAAAAACTAGGCACTTCTGTTTTATTTAATATTTTCTTGTTACATGGTTTTGATTTCTCTATCACAGGAAAATGTCTTTTCCATAGAGACACTGAGAAAGATAACAGCATCCTTCCATGATGTCAAATGCCAAACAGAGCTGAGAAAGTATAAAATGTGCAAAAATAAATTGATGGAACCCCTATTGTGTTTAGTTTGTATCCATCCTTATACTCAATATCAGGAAATTCTGAGGCAAGTATTGCAGTTTACTTCTGAGGAGACTACATAACAAAATGAAATAAAATATATTTATTTATTTCACAAAATTCCCAAGACTATGGAGACCAAATCCAGCTAGGCACCTAGACAAAAATGACACATATACTCACATATTTTCTTCTTGCTTATGGTTCAATGCCAAGGCTAAATGTTATACCTCCTCATCAGAGATGAACACAATATATCTGTATTGGAGACTGTAGCTCTCACTTGTGAAATTTAATGCTTTGAGTATTAAGCCATATTGCATAATAAGTGGCTTTCTATATCTTACACTACATAAAGAATCTTTTAGCTATAGAAACAATTTGCTTTCATGATAAAGGGTAAATATGGATAAAACTGATAGCTTCCTTGTTTGTTCTTCACTGTTGATATATTAACTGTTTTTGTGGCTTGAGTCAGAATATCCATTTAAGATTCTTATCCAGTTGTCTGTATTTGATTAATGTGCTTGACTCATGCAAGATACTTTCAGCCTTTCAGACAGTCCTGCCACATCTATCTAAATGTAATTACTTATCTATTTGTATGAAAGTTCAGATGACTTGTAAAAACTTTGTTGTTTACATAAGCCAAAGAATTTTTGCATTTGTTATGCAAACCCATTAAATAATTGCATCATTTCTAGTATATTCCAAATCAAACCATACTGAAAACCCTTACCATATGCCTATTTCACAGGGCAAGGTTTTCAGTTAGTTTTTTTTCCCCTTTTGAAACATCTGTGTTTGTTTATTGGATGTATAAATATTTAAAGAGAGAGGAAGAACCCTCCAAATATAAGTGAAATCAGCTTTTGCAGCCCCCTGTTGCTTGAAATAAACTTCACGGAACTTTTCAGTGTGAACGTGTAAGAACACTGGCCTGAATTCAACAAAGGAATGAGTAATTGTTAGAATATGTTGTTTATTTCAAAAGTTAATGAAGGAGTGGTTCTCTTCAGAATGAAATTGCATTCAGGTTTTATTGGGTAAGCAATGTTCTGAACTCCAGGCTGTTAGCTTGAAATTGTACACTAGTGAATTTCACCAGTCTCCTGACCAAGATGAGAAGATATTTAAAAATAAATCATACAAACTATTTAAGTAACATATCTGAAAGAAACTTTGGTTAATTTGTTTGATACAAGGATTTGTGCTGTTATTAAATACCAAATCATCATGTGTTTCTTTCCCATTTGTAGTATTTTACCCTTCTAATAATTATTGTTCATTTATGCTAATTGGTTATGGGCCAGCATAGTAGAAAGTAGTGGGAGATTTCATAAAGCCTGTTATGCAGTGCTATTTTGCTTTTTTATGATTTTGTCATATCAAATAATTTCTTTCTAACTAAAGATGAGATAGAGGTTGGGAACATTGCTCAGTGGTCTAAGCACCTGACTGGCAAGTGCAAGGACCTAGATTCGATCCCCAGTACTGCATTCTAGACCAGCCCCAGAACCCCAGAGTGCAGTGCCAGACACCAAGACCTGGCGTGGTGATGCAAGCCTGAATCTCAGAGCTGGGTAGACTGAGTCAGGAAGATTCTACACATAGCAAGATCTTGTACCAAATAAGTAAATAAATTTTAAAAAATTAAAGATGAGGTAATGATGCTGAAGTTGGGACTACCTCTGTGATAAGTCCACTGTGTGTGTGTGTGTGTGTGTGTGTGTGTGTGTGTGTGTGTGTAATATATAACACACAGGCTAGGTAAAATATCTGAATATGGAAATCATGTTTTTGTGGTGCTAGGGACTGATTAAATACGGGGCCTTTCTCCTGAGTTACACCACCAACCCCAAGTCTTTATCATTCTGGTTTTTAAAGTTTTTTGGGGTTTTTTTGACAAAATTTCTCTACATCGCCAATCTAACTAAGCCAGTTTCAAATGTGCAACTCTTGTGTCTTAGCCTCACAGTTAGGATTGTACCATACCACTACACTGGTCCAATAACAGAGTTTGCACACATGCCTTATCATTCTCAGTTTAAATTAGAATCCTTACAAATTGCAATAGTAAAAGCCACTATGTAGATGTTTCATACTATATATAACCGTCTTAATGTACTTCACAAATATTTCAAACTTATGAAGCAAAATCAACTATCTTCAGCAAGAAGGAGAAAGTTCCATTTTTCCTACAGTAGGGGTGACAAAAAGAAACAATTTTTCCCTTTCTATTTTTCAGAAGAGACTTTACCTTGTCATGCCTTCAATGTAATTACAGTATTTACTATAGTCTTGTATCTGGTACTTATATTTGTATGCCTTAAGGGGGTAACTGAAGCTCATTATTTTAATCTCAAAGAAAATGAGGCTTAAAATTTTGAATATTTGTGCAAACCCGTGGAGGGAGTTCCAAGCTAAGCTGCCTAAATGCTGCATGTGTTTTTATGTAGCTGTTCCTTTGATGATGAAAAGCATACTTGTTTGTGATGTTAGTAGATACATGGGAAAAAGCATCTTCAAATTAATGGTTGAGTCTGAGATTGTTTAAAGCCAACATGTGTTTATTTTCTACTTGTATTAGCTATTTAAAGAGTATTTTAGTGTGACAATGTGGTGGTTCCCATCAGAAAACTAACCTGAATTCCAAATTTACCTCTCACCCCCTGAGTTGGGGTAAGTCATGTTTGCTCTTTGTGCCTCACTTTCCATTTCTCTATAATGAAGTGATTGTAAGAATTACTCGGGGGCCTTCCAGATAGCTCAGTGGATTAAAGTGCCTGCTTAGGCAGATACAGGGAGTGGGTTCAATCCCCAGTATGCTGTGCTCTCCCCACCCAAGGGGTGCACTGAGGCAGCAATTAAGACTAAGCATGGTGGTGTGTGGCTGTAATCCCAGCACTTGGGAGGCTGAAAACAGGAGGATCACTGTGAGTCTGATCTGTGTAGTGAGACCCTGTAGATTCTGTACTAAATAAACTAAAAAAAAAAATTAATCAGGGGCCTGCCCATTAGCTCAATTGTTTAAGTGCCTGCTTAAACAAAGCAATCAGGCTCAGGATGCTGTGGTTCAATCCCCAGATACTCATGCCAAACCAGACCTGCCCTGAAGGCATTTTGAAACAGCCCCCCCCCCAAAAAAAAATCCTTCTGCCATTTTGGGGCCAGGGAGATGGC
>NDGM011157231.1:0-10381 GCA_002564305.1 Octomys mimax | reverse complement strand
AAAAAAAAAAAGAAAAGAAAGAAACACACTGGGTTCTCTAATATAGGTTATATATTTATAAAATATTATTTGAATTGGTTTTAATGAATATGATATTTTTATTTAATTTTTCTGCATTAAAAAGCCCATATTTTATATAAAAATTTGCTTTGTTAGAGAAGAGATAAATGACAGAATTTTTAATACTCAGCAGTATACAAGCATTTATATGATTGCATGGAGAACCATTTCTATTCTTTATTAC
The DNA here is from genome assembly GCA_002564305.1 of Octomys mimax. Lineage (NCBI taxonomy): Eukaryota > Metazoa > Chordata > Mammalia > Rodentia > Octodontidae > Octomys > Octomys mimax. The sequence goes on along the minus strand of NDGM011157231.1, from coordinate 10,137 downwards.
CTTAAGTGCATAATTATTATTATTTAATGAGTCAGAAAAATGTCAATATTAAAACATTTGTGAAAATAACAATGATTACGTCTCATTCATTTTTTTATGTAAGATGACAGAGTAATTCATACATTTCTTCCTGCTTATTAAAATCACTCAGTTTTCAGATCTCTAAAGCAATGTTGAAAAATAGAAATATCTATTAAATAACTGCCAAATTATAGGTACCAGGGCCAGCAAGATATCTCGGCATACTAAAGCGCCTGCTTAGGCAAGCTTAGGCAAGAGCAGGGACCACGGTTCGATCCCTGGCACCACATGCTGTGCTAGCTCCACCCCCAGGGCGAGCTGAGCTGGCCAGAGCCTGAGCATAGTGGCACAAGCCTGTAATCCCAGAGCTGGGGAGGCTGAAAACAGGAAGATTACAAGTCCGAGCTGCATAATACGACCCTGAAACAAATATATATATATATGTCCCATGCCTTCAGTTAATATGTAATATCTTCACTGAAAACAGAAATTTAGTTCTAGATTTTACTTTGTAAGTATATTCTTACTCATCAGATATTTTAAAGCAATAAACAATGTAAAATAGTATAATAACTCAATATTGTTTAAAGACATTTACCTTTTCTCCTATTTCCCAGTGTTAGAACTGAATTAACTAGGGTAAATTCTGCTCACAAAGGATTAAAATAGTAATTGTGTATCTAATATATTTAGCCCAACTTAGAATTATTTTTATTATGTGACACGGGAGAATTATGAAATGAAAGCATTACCATTTAAAGTTCAGGTTAATTTTTAACGATTTTCTCATTTCGTTTCCATGTCCTAATATATTTGGTCCCTTATTCTGTTTTCATTACACTGATTTTACAATTGTCAGGAGAATAAATTAATTCTCTGTAATTTTCATTTATTTCTTCAGAAGAATACATTATTAAAGAACTTTATACCACTGTTAAATCTTACTGCACTGTGTGTTCCAATTGGTCTGACAAAGATTTTAACATAAATTAAAAAAGACTGCGCAATTTGGAGACAATAATTAGAATAAAGAAAATGGTAAAAAAAAAAAATTACCAGTGGTTCGTTCATAAATTCTGCTATGTCAATCATTGTCGGAAATATAAAATACCCATAAAAGCTACACATTTATTCACAAACATGTCTTAACACATTATCTTGCTACTGTTCTGTCATATGTCTGTAAAAGATTTGCTGGTTTTAAGAAAATGACTTAAACTTTCAATTTCTTATGAATCAACAGATGTGCCTGTATCATTTTGAGAAGGAGAAAAAATATCTACTACTCCTCTTTGTCTGGGCCTGGCTTGGTAGGTGGCTGTCCCACTTTTCTTCCCCACTCCCTCGTGCTCCTGCCCCGCGGCCCCTTTGAAGGAGGCCTGGAACACCTTGCTTCAGTGTCCCCCGGGTTCTCTAGTAGCCAGACTTCAGTCCACTTCAGCACGAATGTGCTCCACTGTCAGCAAGCTGCATCCTGAATCCTGCCACTTCACATTCTGCTGCTGTCTCTTTAAAAAGTGGGGGTGGAGCAACCTGGGTATCTGGGATCTGGAAAAGCGAAATCTTGGCCCATTAGTAGCATCCACAAGAGTCCCCAGTCCCCAGGTGAATTCCAGAAGGTTCCTGGTTGTCCGTCCACTCCCTCGCTGAACTGTCCTGGAGCCCTGCCTTACTTGAGCCACTCACAGGTCTACACCTACTATGACCTCACAAACTTCCTTGGTTAATCCGGGAGGACTCCCTCTAGGATACCATTACAACACTTTAGATAAAGCTCCTATACTATCATTCTGTAACTTTTCCATACATCTAAACTCATTCCAAAAGTCAAATTTTGACTCAAACCTTTAAAATATTTTGCCAATTTTTTGTGAAATCATGTTTTCCTTATTTTTTAAAGTGAAAATCTGTTCAAATCTGAAAAAAAATAAAGTAAAATGTCTTTGATGTTTCTGTAAAACCTGCTTCTGATTTATTTCTAGGGCATTGTGGGCTCCAAAGGACCTGAAAATCTATTTAGGATTCTTCTCCTGAGTAGTAGTAGGGACACTTGTGAAAAGAAAGCAGGAGGGCTACTAGGGTCTGGTAGCCTTAAGGAGTTCCACCGACAAGCAGCCACTGAAGAGTAGCACCAGAGACCAGCAAGCAGCAGTGAGCCCCGGGCATCCAGCACAACGCAGTGTGGACAGCGCTGGGACCTGCACTTGTCTGTGTCACCTGCGGGCATCCAGCATTAGCCAGGGTCATCGCCTGACATGAGGACTGCAGGTAGAGCTGCATTTTGCCGACCCGAGACCCGCAATTTCCACCTGAATAGAACTAAAGAATCCTCAAATACTAGCAGAGATTTTATTGTACATAATATTAAATTCCAGTTCACAGGAAAATCATAATGAATCAAGTCACACATAGTACCCAGAGAAACAAAAACATTAAACTAATTTCTAAGTTTGTATATGATTGGATTCAAGTATATAAATCAATTCTCCGCTGAGGCCACAATATACCTGGCACTCTTGACTTAGGGCATGAGAAGTTTGTTTTAGTTCACATTCCAAAGGATTTAGTCCAGGGAACTTCGGCCCCAAGGTAGTAACCGTGTGACTGAGGGACAGCGGAAGAGAGCTGCAGAGCTCACTGGTACCCAGACAGCAAGGAGAAGGAGTCGGAGACAAGAATATGCTCTTCAAGGTCATCCGTTCAGTGACCTGCCCTTGCCAGCCTTCTCTGGGGAACATGAACATTTTGAGAAGTGGGTCTAAATCATAATACTCTACACTACAGCCCCATAATCTCATGTGCATCTCATTACACAAAATTAATTTATTCCATCTCTACGATTCTCCAGAGTCCTAACAGTTCCAGTGTTGCTAACGTGTCCAAAATGCAAAGTTTTCTCTGAGATTGGAGGCAAACTTTTAGCTGTGACCTACTGTGAAAATAAAAGCAAAAAGAATGCACTTAAATACTTCTACAATGAATGGGCACAAGTTTAGAATTCCCATTTCCAAAGGGAGATATATAGGGATAGTTTGAGTTCAAAGTAGGGCCCAAATCCGGGCAAATCCTGTAATACATCCCTGGCACTCAGGGCATCTTGCTGCACCACATGAGTTCTGGAAGTCTTGAGTAGCCCCACCCATAAGGCCTTGCCAGTTGCTGCCCATGTGGTCTCTGTCTTGGGCTGTTCTGCTTGCTGTGTGCATTGTTTTCCTCAGATGTTCCTCATTCCTGTTGTGTCCATCTTCCTTGGGCTTTTACAGATTTGTGCTAGTCAGCATAAAAGAGGGTCTTTGAAATGGGCTATAACAAAATTACCAAGATGGGCCTATATTTATAGATAAAAGTATTTCATAGACAGCATTGGCAGTTGGGTTTTATTCAAATTATGCTTAATCCTTTACTTGCTTTAAAAGTCAGTAGATTGGATTTTTGTATCTATTATTTTTCTTTTAAGTATTACTGTGAAGGAAAATAATAAATTCATTCAGGAATTAGTGTCTATTAAGCTGTTTTCAAAAGTAACTTTCGGTTTTTGTTATATAGTATACAATTTGCTATGTATTAGCAATATTTTCAAATTAAATCTTGATAAATATCAAATTTTGAAGATCAGTTGGAAAGTTTTAGAAGGCTATGGAAAATTCGATCATGTAAGTACTGATGTAGGGGGCTGAGGATATAGCTCAGTGGCATAAGCCCGTCACTGCCTGCCTGGCAAGTGCAAGGTCCTGAGTTTGACATCCAGGACCATCCCCCAGAGCAAAGACTAATGTAGTTTCATTAAATACCATGCTTAAGGAAAGCTCACAAAGACCACCATACCTGCAAATATTTTGGAGACTATTCAGTTGGACTCTGCCTTCTGTGTAGTTTTTGAATATGTAGTATCTTAAATTGTATTTCCTTGAGTCAATGTTTATAGTACAACTACATCATCCCTACCTGTTTTATCATTTACTATAGAAATCTCTGCTCGCTAACAGAAATATTTGCATTGCATTTGAGAAAAAGACAACTCCAATAATAATAGTTTTGTATAATACATGGATTGTCTTGGGGGTAATAGCTTCTTCCATAGCTCACTAACTCACAGAGGATCTTGTTATCAATATTATGTGTTAGGTGGACTAATAAAATAACAATTTTATAAAAGCTAATATGATAGAATTTGACTGTAGTTGTTCACATATTTACATATGCAAAAATTCAAAATCGATGACAATGAAACCAAGAAGAGCTGGGAATGACAGACACACAATTAGTTTATTGCTGGCCCTTATCTTTTTACCCATGGAAGCAATTCTTTGTGGATGTGTATTGGAGAGCATGCATTAAAAACTGAGGCTAGGGAGCATCCAATCTTGTCTTATCCTGCCCTTTTCGGCCAGATTGGAGCGTGGAAACTCCTCACTTCTTTCAGCTCGCAGCTGGAACCGTAGAGCTAATGACTGCTGTGGCACTTGCAGGGCAAGAAGAGACCTGCTGCAGAAGATAAGTTACCTGGGGACACTACAGTTTTCTTATTGCTTTCCTTTCTCTTCCTTGCCCTTGCTAGAATGTTTTGATCTTCCTAGCCCCTCATAGCCCCCATTACTGTTCCCAGAAACACCCAGTGTCCTTCACCCACTGTCCTCGACTCGGATGTAATCAATATATACCAAAGAGTTGGGTGTCTTGGGGCCTTTTTTCCTAGAGAGCAACTGGTCACCCCAGAGCCCTGCTATGCTCCCCTCTGTTTTGCCTCTTGCTCTCTCTTTCCTTTTGCACTGTAACCTGGCAGGAGATTGGAACCCACTGTAGGAGTCTTTAACAGCAAGGAACAATTGAGTTTGATATGATGTGAGGATCAAACATGTACACATTTTTATATAGCATACAATTGTCTTGCCTCAAGAATATAGATACTAATTTTAATTTTAAAATCCTTCATTCATGTCTCAAAACTTGCTAAAAATTGACCAACGTGCTCTATTTTAACTTAAATTCCATAATATTATTTCTGCACAGTTGCCACACAGGTTGTAATATTGGCATCTTTACAATAAATAAATGGATAAAATTGAGTGTGTTTTTATTCCATGACACTCTAGATCTAGCCAAGCTCAGCTCTGATCAAATTACAAGCTAAAACAGAATTTTTGTATACAAATTATGTACAGTGGCACAATTAACTTAGAATTGGAGGCTCATTATCCTGCTGCTCTGTTTCCCATGTCAAAAATATCAAACACAAACGCAATTATTTTCTAGGAAGAAATAAATGTCAGCAATACAATATTAAAAAAGAAAACAATCACAAAGCTAGATGACTAAAGTAATAACTTTCTGAGAATAACAGGCAACCAATTAACCCTGCAGACAGATCATCAAATCATTTTAAACTTAAGCCTAGTGAAGGAGAGTTGCAATGCTACTTTACAAGGTAAATCAAAAATGTTAAAGTCTTGACTGTTCAGGTTGGACATGTGATGTTATTAACTTTTATACAGGCATTTCAGTATGATACTGATTATCAACCGGCCAGGTATATCTTTCAAGAGACTTTTTCTAACTCTACGTTATGAGTGTGTTCTGTGTATCAGGTTTCATTTGAGAGGTGAATCTAAAGTGAATAATAAACTATTAAAGAAGATGCATTGCTTTCCTAAATAGTTAAAATCATTTTGTGAAACCAAAGACTATGTTTGTCATATTATAGAAATTATATTATGAACACATACAAACACTCAAGTCCAATAATACCTCCATTAAACAGTTTAATGAAACATTCACTTTAAAATTCACCAAAATATCTTCTATACATTGAGTAGTGGGCTTGTAAACACATTATCAGAGTAAAAATATGTCTTTTTTAATTAAAATATGGGAAAAATTAGGACCCCGTTGATGGTAATTATTTCACAGTTAAAAAAACAAATCTAATACATAGAAATACACAAATATATGCTATCTGCTAGTAGCCATGACATTTTACGCTGCTTCTGAAAATAATCAGCCTAGGAGGCACATGTGTAGCATAGACCCTTGAATACCTTTAACACTGCTTATTAAGATCACCTTATGTCTTTCCATTCATATGTGCATATATGCTAGATTTCATTTTGAAGTGCTCTAATATTTTCTCAAAACAAATGCAAAACTTGTGAAAAAATAAAATGCGAGTAATATACTATTTTTCAAAGTATAAAAATTTACCTTTAGCCAAAGGGGATAAAATTATAATTACAATTGAAATATAGATTTAAAAAATTATAACTATGTGAGGCAATAAGATGTTAGTAAGATCTATCTATCTATCATCTATCTATCTAGTTACATATTTTATTTCAAGAAATAGCTGGGGACACAGCTCAGCAGCATAAGTGCCTACTTGGGAAGCACAAGTTCCTGAGTTCAATCCCTGGAACCGCAAAAACAAAAACAAAAAAAACCCCAAAAAGTTAATCAATAATTATGTACCTAATGAGTACATCTTTTGTAAATTAAAATATAAAAGTAAAGATAAAATTCTATTGCTTTGCTCCACCTTCACTACTCTCTACTTCATGAGAGAAACTAAAGAAAGTCATTCACTTGTGGAAGTAAAGGCCAGCTCATCATCATTTCTGGCTTTCATTATCTGCAGTGACATCCTAGTCCATTAATCCTACACGATAGGATTAAATGTCTTAGAATATCCTCAGCTAGTACCAGAGTGGGAGCAAAGGGGCAGAGGGACAGGGAATCAGTGAGGGTAAATGGACTCCACCTTGAAGACAATCAGCTAGAAACACACACTACAGAGTTCTTGGAACCATATCGCACTTCCCTGCCTGCCTGTCTGAGATCAATCGTATTGTAGTCTTTGGCCTTCTAACATAGAGGAAAACAGTTTTACATTGAAATGTACTTTCACTCCAAAGTGCTGAAATAGTTAAGATTATGACCTTACATGCTGCAGTTTGTGTTTCCTTTGAGAAATCTTAAAATTATACCACATCTTTTGAAAATAAGACACTCAATTACATTCACAAACAGCCCTATGAAAGGAATGAATAGTTTACATTGTTAGTTAAATTAGAAAAATATGGTGCTTATAATATTTGTAAAGAAAATATTGATGGAATTATATTGTTCTGGGAATGGCATATTCATCTTCAGAATCATATTTTAAAATATTCATGAAATAATAGCTTACATTTGATTAATTTGTCATGAAAATTGTTATAATCCATACAGGTATGTTCTTCCACTGTAAAATACTACTTGAATGATATGTACTTATCAATTCATACAATATAGAAGTTTTTGGGCCAGGGAGATAGCTCAGTAGAATAAGTGCCTGCCTGGCAAGCACAGGGTCCTGAGTTCAATCTCTGGTACTGCAAAAACAAAAACAAAAGCAAAAACAAAAAAACCCACATATATATATATATATGTTTTGTGAAAGGAATTCTTGAATAGATTTTTCACTTAAATTCCCTTATGCATTAAAATCTTAACTCATGATTGTATAAAATCTTGAAATTTATTAATATATTTAAGGTTCATGCTTACTCATATTAAATAAATATATCAACAGTTAATTGATTTGAGTTCCTAGTTGGAAATTTTCTTTTCTTTTATGGGAATAATATCCAGGTATTTGCAGCCTAGAGCTTTCCTTCTTTCTAAAAAAATCATTTTTTTAAATTTTCACATTATCACTTATAAATTAACACACCACTACTACAAAACTAATAAATATTTACCAAAGATGCACTCACAATTATAGACACATATATACTTGTACTTAAATTTTAATTTCATTTTAAATGTATAACATAATATTTGTTTAAACTGTATATCAATTTCTGCCTTCCCCTGTCCATCTCATGAATACTTAACTAAAATTCCAGATGCACATCACAATATGAAATAGTTTTTGCAGCGTTAAAACAAATTGAAGTCAACAATACCACTATCATAAAGCCTGGACTCTCTTCATAAGCTTTGTCCTACTTGTTAAATTTCAACACAGCAGAGTGTGGGGATTATGTATTCAGGATGACCAGTGACTAGGACAGTATTACTGTTCTACTCGTCTGCCACAGGAAGAGATATAATGTTGCTTCAATCAGAAGAACCAAAATTCATTTCAAAAATATATTTGATCAGGAGGATTTCAGAAAAAAATCTCTTAAGAATGTTGAGATTATTTCTTAATAATGTGACTATGAAGGTCTGAATGCTATCAGTGCCATTCAGCAGCTTTCCCCATTTAGCCTATGGAAAAACGTGACATTTGTCCTACTACTGATTTGCTTTCTTATCGGGGAACTCGCAGCCACTATACTAGGAGATTCTTATGCATAAATATTTGGAAGCCTGCACCTTTAGAGATTATTATTAAAAAGATGCAATGTTTTGTCTTGCATAACGAACATTTGGTTAAGGAAAACAAATAGAAAAATAAACATGCCATCATAGTTTTGATTGTAATTTATATCAAATTGACATCTAAATTAGGTTTATATCACAGCTAGTTTCCTTGTAACTTAGGGAAAAAATAACTTACTAAGGAAGTTATCAAAATTTAATGTTGATGTAATTTCTCAAGTTTTCTTTACACATATCTTTACTGACCCTGAAAATGATTTTTAGTATGTATTTTTGTTATTATTTTATGACTTTGAATGGTTATGAGCTTTTGTGAAAAATGTGGGAGATGAATACAGAACACAAACGTAATACACTTCTCTAATATTATTTTCTGTAAAACATTGCGAGTGCCTGAAAGTTGTATGAGCAAGTTACAATTGCTTCACTGACTTAATTCAGTCAATTACCTCAAAATTCAAGGGATGACAGCAAAGTAAGCACTGAGTGCTTGAGTGTATTTGGAAGAAAAATCTATCATCTGTAAACCTAGAATGATAAGAGCCATTACCTGGAAGGGCTGTGGATGTGATCCTGGTCAATTTTCCAAAAGAAAAGATGCACTTACTGAGAAGATAAACTCCAACTGTCAGGTGAAAAAGACAAGTCTCATCGCCCACAAGATTAATCACAAAACAAAGCTGTTTGAAGAGTAGCATTCTACTATGTTTTGCAAGCATACTGGATAATTTTGTTGAAATGAAATTTAACTAAGTATTATTTACTTGCTTCCATAAAGAGTGCACGTGCCCAAAAGTGGAACGAAGCGTATCTCAAAACTAAAACTCTTTGTTATTTATTGAAAGCAAAAAGCATCCACGCATGTGGATATGGTTTAAAGACAAAAGCTCAACATTCCTTCTTCTGAAAACAAACACAAATGCTTGCTCAGTTTTATAGATTTTACTGTCGCTGCATTTTACGTTTAGCTTCTATGAGTTTCAAGAAATACTTCATTGTAAGTCGGTCTTCTTATTATTTCCCGGCTTTTCCGCATCTCTTAACTCATGTTTCACTTCAGCATATCCTTAAAATAATTTATTCCGGCTGCCACCCATGTCATCTGATGGCACTTCAGCACCCAGCAGCTGTAGGCCAACTTGCTGTCACCTCGCCAAGTGGAGCTGTGTTGTGACAGGGATCAGGGTTCCCAGGCTCATTTCCAGGCTCGCAGTGTGAATGATCATGTTGTGTCATTTGGAGCTAATAAGAGCTCAGTTTATGATTGAAGCTTAGGAAAGAGTTTCAGGAACCAAACATGCCCAAAGAGTGCCAATTATTATTTTGTTTCTTTCTTGATGAAACAAAATAGATACGTGGCAAAACTGATACTTCCTAACTGCCTGATGCACAGAAAGAGAGTAATTCTTGAGAAATTAACAAAACTATTTTTCCAAGAAAATATTGAAATGATTTAGCACACATATGCTACTTTTGTTGTGAAATACGATGACCTCTAGATTTCCTGAGCCTTGTACAACTTTTTCTGAGGTATTTCACAGCTCTTTTTCACATTTCCTTAAAGGCATAACACATTTAGCAAGTAATACATGAATTATAATGTATTATGATGTTTTTGAGGCTAGTAAGGTTAAAAAAAATAGGTTGTCCAATTCATTTTAGGGTATTAAACTTTTCCCCCTCACCGAAAATTTTATTTATTTATTTATTTATTTATTTATTGTATTTTAGGGAAAGGTCTACAGGGTGTTCAGG
>NDGM011157225.1:0-15404 GCA_002564305.1 Octomys mimax | reverse complement strand
AAAAAAAAAAAAAAACTACTTCTGTTTGCAAGAGATTTATTTTGTTAAAACTAAGTCCAATCTGAGACTGCGCTAACACCAGGCTCACTCACCTACCTACATTCTGACAGGATCTCTAGGGGAGGTAGGAACGAGCTGGAGGGCAGCCGGCAAGCTAAGAATGACCTCTGCATGGACCTGAAGGACCCACCAAACCCTGCTGTGGCCTGGATATCGTGTGTCTCTCTTCATCAAAAGAACAATATCTTGGGGGGACGTTAATTCATATGACCCATTCTGCAAAGTCTAGATTCTACCACAAATTACCAGCCACTCCACCAGGCTGGCTCTGGACATGCAGACCCAAAGAAAAGGACAGAAGTGATAGTCAGATGCATGCAGGGTTCTTGGCTCTTCTCTACATTCCGGAGAAATCATTAGCGGGCTGGGAGACAGCTCAGAAGAATAAGCGCTTGCCTTACAAGCTCACGATCCTGAGTTAAATTCCCAGTACCAAAAAAAAGAAAGAAAGATTTAGCAACTAATTACTATGCCATAACCCCAAATTCCAAACACTCAGGAAAAGCACCTTTCCTAGGAGAGACAGAAGCCACCCCATTTAATGCAGCCTGAATCTGAAGACAAAGGTAAGAAATGTGTGAAAGTTGCAAACGACCTACTCTGACTCCTTCCAAAGGGTGACTCCTTCCAAAGGGTGACGAGCACACGGATCAGTTAAGCTAGAAGGCTCAGCCTAAAATTATGTAGTATGCAAATTTTTAGGTTGTATGTTTCAGTTCAGTTGCTTACATCTCCGTCCCAGCAGCCCACGTTTGAGGATTAGGATTCTCATCTACACCTGAAAGAATGGGTCTTAAATTTCCTTTCCTGCCCGAGGGAGCTGGGTGCATGCTATAGAAAATGCCAACCATCCTTCTCCTTTAAAAATCTTTGGCTTTCAGGTGCTTCTTTGAAAATCTCCAAAAACACAGATGTTAAAGGAAATAAACCAGTCATTCGGGTGATTTGCATATCATTGTGAGTGTATGTTTATGCATGTGCAAAGCTGGGCTTCCTGTCCTTTCCTGTTCCTGATCCTGTCTGAAGGACCCATTTTCCTCACCTCTCCCCAGAACCTGTGCACCCACCTTCTCCAGGGAGATACATCATAGCGAGCGAATACTCTTAATGTCAGTTCTGCTCCTTCCCTAGTTCCCTTTGGAATAGGGCAGCTCCTCCAGCTTTGCCACAGATGCCACAATGAAACTGGTTTTCCCGGGCTGTGTTCCTGTGGGTCACTGGGGAGGCAGGGAAAGAGGAGAGCTCACTTGGCTTTTACATGCACCGTGCAGGAATAGCCACAACCAACAGCAACAGAAATGTCACTTGTTGGGCAAAATCTCATAAAGACGGAGGATCCATTAGGTTCTTTGATGAATTTCTGTCATTTGTGTATTAACAGCCTGTGGGGCTCTAGTAAGGAATTCACAGCAACTCCAATTAAGCCAAGCTAAGCCACCACACATAGATTAGTTCCCATGCCTGCAAAGCACGAGAGTAATCAGGTCAAGTGCTCCACAAAACACATCAACAAAGAGGGTAAGAATGTGCTAATCAGCCAGCCGGAGTACCTGTCACCTGTTGCTCAGGGGACCTTAGAAAAAGGGTCCAGAGGTTGAATAGACACAGATTCTACCCAAGAACTATGGATGAAAGATTTAGCTTCAGGAGTTCTGAGCAGAAATACTAATTCCGGAAGCCTGACACTTGCCCTCTTGTTTTATATAGCCGCTTTCTGGTAGCGGTACCAATGCTCGCTTCCACTGGCTGTAGGCGTTGTGCCTGACATCAAGTTTGGAATTTGTGTTTCTTTGGTTCCCCCCCCCCCAGTGCAGAGACAGTGTTGTGGCTATTTCACCACAGTTTTTGGTCCGGGCTAGCTCTACATAAGTCACAGAGTGAGCAATAGGCCTGTAAGACCCTGGCATGGGCTCTAAAATCACAAGAAGAATCCTTGACAGATACAGCCCTACAACATGAGGACATGAGCGGGGGAGGGAAGCAATTCTCGGGCACAGGACTGTGATAGAGACACTGGCAGGGTAATATCATGCATCGCCATGAAGCAGAGGTAACTCAGAGGCTCAGCCCCGGATGAGTGTGGCCTTGCAGCTTTCCAGGGGAAGTGCTCAGTCAAACAGAGGAAGGCAAGGGTGGGGGTCCCAGGGACGATCCTGGGAGGTCACAGGCTGCCAGGATGCAGATCACATGACCAGTCCCTCTCTGGAGGTGAACACAGAGATTCAACACATCAGGCCTCGAGCACAGGGACCCGGAAGCGCCCGGGTGACATCTGGAGTTGAGTATTACTGCCGTCGGGTACGCGCCTGTTCTTCTGCAGAGGTTTAAGTTGGTGGGCCAATAGGATTAAATCCAAGAGAGACAAGGGGAAAAAAATTAAAAATCTGTGTGGAATATGGCTCTCAGTGTCACCTGTTTAACATAATGACAGTCTACTCAGTCACACGCAGTCTTGATTGTCCAGTAAGCCCAGGAATCAACAATTATCTCCAAGACCACTGTGTGCATCTCAGGAAGGCTGCATGTCAGTGCCTCTCAACACCCACAGAAAGTCTGCTAATTCCTGGTGCCCAGGAATCCTTTCCAGAGATGGGTACTAAGGCAGGAGAGGCAGAAACCTTAGGGTTTTGAGTCCCTCACTCATGCTGGTCAAGGCTGAGAATCACAGTTAGAGTGCATTTTAAATCACTTCTACGTAAGTGATTTAAAGCCCCTTAACAATGGGCATCACCAATGATCAAGTCCCCAGTCCTAGAATTTGCTTTAGTAAACCTGGAATAAGGCCAGGAATCTGGATTTTCAATCCCAGGTGATGTGTATAATCAAGAAGGTTCAGGAAACAGGAAACACTTCCAGCACAGGGTGGGCGAGGGTCATAGCATGACCTCCAAGGGACATGAGGTCATGACCACTCTCTTCATACTCACATTCATTGACCCTGAATCTCTGTCTCCTTGTGGTTTTCTTCTCATCACAGCCTATGCCCAGCATTTAGGTAACAGAACAGGAGGAAGCCCAGTCCTGGGACACTGGGTCCTGGCTTAGAGGGGCCACAGGCCTGGAGAGGGGAGAACGGTCACATGCAGCTTCCATCCTTCCTTTGGGGATCTTTTTGCTTCTTTTTTCCCCTATTATTTGAACCAAACTAAACCACCAGAGCAAGCATTTGCAATGATGTAGCTGTGCTCACAGCACTAAATAGGCACCAAGATATCAATTCACCTGAAAGTATGTTTAACCACTTAGAAACAGGATGTGGCATATTTTCCTATTAAATAAATTGTGTACTGTACTATTTACATTGTTCCATGCATTTAAAGAAAGGCAGAAAACTTCCGAGCTCTAAGTAACCATATAACCCTGCTGAACATGCATAGGAAAGGTGTGAAGCCATCTCATTTGACTCTTGCCAAAGACACAGCAATCTATTAAAATCATTAGGTGTGACAATACAGGGCATATTCCAGCATGCTACAGTGATTCGGCTTTAGAAAATCTATAGACGTAAATCACTACCAGTACCACTTGTAGTATTACTGCATGTCTCACAGAGATCCAAGACAATGAAAGACAAAAGATAATTGTGGCCATGGTCCATAAAACTAAAAATGACTCTTTATTTGCAGGTGATATAACAGCATACCTCAAAAATCCAAGCACATCAGCCTCTTCACATTCTATTTTTGTCTTGATTTTAAAGGATGAATGTAAGTTACAGTTAACAAATTGTAACAATCCTTTTCCAAATACTTTTTTCTGAAATTCAAAAACTTGTGGCAACCACCGTAAGTGTTTCTCCATGTTTGATTTCTGGGTGGACCCCCCTCCCCATTACAACTCTCAGGCTTTAAGTTTAAAAGCATGCAGAAAAACAAATACCCTGCAGAGGTTCTGTAAATAAGGAATAAAGCTCCATCAAATACACTTGTGCTGAACTCGGCCCCAACTCAGCATTTGATGCAAAAAACAACGTTCGCAGCCTATGGCCTAAGAGAACCACCTGGTTCCGAATCTAAAGACTCTGATATCTGGGTCATCCCCCCACACACCCTGCCCAGGCTCTGCATTTGAATTAAGATGGGGTACAACCTGCACGGACATGCTGATAGCTCCCCGCTGAGCTTACAGTGGGGACACCACCTTGACAACTTCAGGTCCCCCAACATTTTGGCTAGGAAGAGCCAGGGTTCCTCTCCACTTCCCCACAGCTAGCTCACACTGAAGCAGTCTCTCATCCAACTCAGAAGTTTCCTGGGGCTTCTGAGAATCTTGCTTGCTTCGGGTCTTATTTTCTCCTCCATACCGTACCAGGATGCTGCACACTAATGAGTATGTTTAGCTTGGGTGGGAAGAGGCGTGTATACCTTCGCCCTGTTGTTCATAACTGAACAGTACAGCTGCTCCATAAGAGCCACATTATTTGCACTAAGGTAGTATTTAATTTTTTTTGTTTGATTATTTTTTTCTTAGTCCATGAAATACGGTAGCAAACTCCCCAACAGACGGAGTGGAAGCTACAAAGTCTTCATGTATACAGAAAGAATATACCTTCAAAACACCCTGATTTTATTTCATTCAGCAGGTAATTCTTTTTTTAAAATGTATTTAGTACAGTGTGTACAGGGTCTCACTATGTGGATCAGACTTGCTGTGATTCTCCTGTTTTCAGCCTCCTACGCACTGTGATTACAGGCACAGGTCACCATGCCCAGCCTCAATTGCTGCCTTGGCATGTCCTGGGGGCAGGGCTAGCACAGCATGCCAGGGATTGAACCCTGGCCGCTGTGCTCTGCCTAAGCAGGCACTTTAGTCCACTGAGCTATCTGGCCACCTCTTCAGCAGATAATTCTCAGAACCATCAAGTCAACATTAGGAACAAATAATCTATAACAACATACCTTCTATGAATGATTTCTAATAATCCAGTTTATTTAATTCCTCATTAGAGTTAGGTTGCAAAGACACTTAGAGAATCTGCAAATAAAATGCATTGTTTATTGTGACAGTGACAATAATGCTCCTTTGCTTCCCCCTCTGTAGAGATGTTCTCAGCCTAATCCCTGGGACCTGTGACTATGTCACCTCAGATGACAGAAGCAACTTTATACATGAAAGTCAGAAACATCTGAAGATGCCACCCTACTGAGTTTAAGATGAGGGAAGAGGCCACCAGCCAAGGAGTACAAGTGACCTCTAGGCGCTGGAAAGCAGAGAGGTGGAGTCGCACCCAGAGCCTTGAACCTTGGCCAGAACCCTGAGGCTCATGTGGAGCCCTGGACCTACCGAACTGGATGAGAAAACATTAGTCACCTCACAGCAGCCTGGGAAGCACACTCAGTATCTACCAGCACATGCTGCAAGAGGGCTGGACTGATGGACTAGTGGAGGAATGGGACCCAGGGACTCCCTTGGGAGGTGCTGCTGCTGATGATGTGGAGAGAAGAACACATTGGCTAACACATGCTTTTGGGGTGCCTGCATATCCATCTGCCAGCAGGCACCGGCACACAGCAAGTTAACCCAACTGCAACAAGCAAAGAGAGGCCACATGTTGCCTTGTGTGTTGGGGGTGGTTTCTTTTCTCTTAACCTGTAATAGTGACAGCTGGTGCTATCCTTGGGCCATTATTTTATCACACTGTTCTTCCTACAGTCCTGAGGCAAACCAGGCCTGGTGATACATGCTCCTTGGGAGGCTGAGGCAAGAGGGTTGCCTGAAAAACACAGATAAGCCTGGGCAACACAGTGAGATCTTGTCTCAAAAAAAGGGGTGTGGGCAATATGCTGGCATTACAGTTGGTGTCTGGATGTCCTCTCAAAGCCCTGTGCAGTCCTGGGGCCAGCTTCCAGAGCTTGTGATTGATTCATGCTCCAATGCTGGGATTGTGCGTGTGAGTACTACAGCGACCTGGGGCAGTAGCCTGCATACAATATGGGGAAGAGAAAGAGGCTTGCTAGCTGCCGCCACAGCCACTGCTCCTCACTTCTGCCTCCATGAACTGCTGCCCTCTGCCATATGCCACTCTGCCTTGGAGCCAGCTGACTATGGACTGAAACCTCCACAATCTGTGAGCTAAATAAATCTTTCCTTCCTTAATCCTGAGTGTCAAGTATTCTGTCCCAGCAACAAGAGAAAAGTTAGAGGCACAGCTGGGAACTTAGCTCGATGCTACAGTGTTGGTCTAGCATGGACAAGGCTCTGGGCTCCACCCACAGCACCACAAGAAAGAACGAAAGAAAAGCTCTTGAGGCAGCAAGTAGCGAGTAGGTCACAGAACTGCGGCCACCGCCCTGAGCTCACTAGCATCACGCGCCAGCCAACCGCCTTGGACAATCAGCTGGGAGAGACACAAATTAACACTGAGAAAGTTATGGACCAGGAATGGTCCATAGTAGGGCAATGATTTTTTTTTTAACTGACATAGCATGATCGGACATATTTATACAACACGGAATGTCAGCACAGCACCCGTGTGCAGCGTAGGATGACAAACCCAGGCAGTTGGCCACTCTCTCGCAGTGTCATTTCTCTGGGTTTGGGGCCTTCTGGGGCAGTGATGCATTGAAAATGGATTACAAGGTAAGAACAGAGGAGACAAAGTCCCAAGATACATCAGGAGTCCTGCCTCACGGACAGAAGGCGTGGCCGCAAAGGAGCCTGCACGCAGCAAGCACTGAATCAATGAATGTCTCTTAAGTAAACCAAGGCAGGGATGGAGGCCTTGAGCCACCCACTGCTGGGGCGGCGAGAGCGTCACACGGAGTCCACCCTGCCTTGCTTCTGCCTGGCTTCCCTCAAGCCTCCTCACGTTGCAGCTGTTGCCAAAGCACCTGCAGCTGCAGCAAGAGTGAGGGCAGATGCCAGAGGCCAAAGTCCCCTGGGGGCACAGGCATGCACCTCCACAGGACACACCAGAACCAGCCCCTGACTACACAGCGCGGGTTCTGGGGCCAGCGTGCTCTTTGCGCCTGACTGATCCAGCCCTACACCCCTAGGTCTTGGCAGCAGAGATGGGAAAAAGGCAGGAGTGTGCCCCAAACTCACTCTTAGCAGGGACTGAGAGAACTCAAAACGCCAGGTCTGTGAATTCCTCAAGCTCTTTACTTGAACCGCTAATGATTTTCAAATAAGACTAAGGAGGAGGAAGAGGCAGAAGTTCCCTTCCATCACCTGCTGGGAAAGACAGCCAAGGTCAAGGAATTGCATGAGAAACAAAGGTTGAACTTGAAGACAGCGGAACTTCCACGCTGCTTTTCCTCTAAGCACTTCCTCACTAATTTCTCTGAATACTCCGCCTGCCTCTGCTGAAATCACAGAGCTGAAATCTGTGGGCCGGGCGCCTCCTCGAAGGGGACAGGGCCCGGCACAGAGCCCGGAACGCCTCCCCCTGCCGCGGCTCCCTGGCAGGGCAGTGCTGTTTTTTCACCATTTCTGAAGACGGGCCCTTCGCTCAACAGCTGTGTTTGTTTACAGGCCTAGAAATGAGCACAAGACACGTTGGCGGGATCCAGCAGAGTCTCTCGCTTGGCATCTCCCCCTCCAGACTACACAATATACGCATCCTTGTGGCCCAGTTATAGCTTCCACGGATGGGGGTGCAGGGGGTAAACAGAGATGAGGTCGCCATGCATGGGAATCTTCTATTATTTACTCCAAATTCTGCAGGCAGATGGACAGCATTATTTTTTTCCTCGTAGCAGAGCCAAAGGCCACACCTGCCTTCCCCCATCTGCACCTGCCACTTGCTAATGCTGCAGGGAGGGTGCCGTCTCTTCCCAGACACCAGGGACAGCCAAGCAAGCAGCCGCAAGAAGCCCAGGAGATCTGCCCGGGCACGACAGCAAACTTGGATGCCTGCACCCAGAGACCACATTTTTCCATCAGGCTCGCTGTGCCCTAAAGTCAATAGGTTTCTGAACGAAGTGGAAAGTGGTGTCACCAAAGGATGACAGTAAAAGACCAGGACCCAAAAGAAGGGGCAATGTTTCCTTGGAGTTTCTATTTAGAAAAATACAAGTGTGTGTGTGTGTGTGCGTGCGTGCATGTGCATGTGTATGTACATGTCTTTATTCCATTAACGAGTCATTCCCGCCCCTCAACTTTTTAAAATAAAAATAAGATTGTTATTCTCTATAAAAATACAAAACTTCAGTCATATTTTTTTTCTCCCTGTAGTAACAGCCCACTCATTTCAGAGGAGAGGGCTGTCTTGTGCTTTCACTTCTTTGAGATCTCTTTCATGTTATTCCTCCCCTGGGGTTGGCTGCAGATCGGAGACACTGGAAACGCTGGAGAAATGTTTCCAAGTTCTAAACTTCACTGCTGAGACGCACGCTCTGTACTTCAGAGCACCGGCTGCTAAACACTAGCCTTTGCATCCAACAGTTGCAGAGTCCCCGAGGGTGTCTGCCAAGCCAGCCAGGCAGGGGGACACGGACAGACCCAGGGTGGAGGGGTCAGGCCCAACTCTGAGCCTGGACTGAGGTCTCATTTAATGGCTGCGGCTGCATGTCGCAGTTAGACAAGGGCCTCTCCCGACTCAACTCTCGGGATGCTGTCGCTGTAAAGAGACTTCAGGTGGCCATGCCTCCAGGTCACCAGGTGGCCTCCATGCCAAGCCAATGACTGAGAGCCCCTCTCATTGTGTGCTTATCCCCTCAAGGAAAAATAGGGAGCCTAGGGTTACACAGTCAGCGTGTGGCTAGAACACATAGTAGGGTGAGTATTCCGTCTCTGTCATGCTTCAGGGACGGAGATGTTTCAGATTTGGGGGTTTTTCCTGCTTTGGAAATAGTTCATGAAGAAACATCTTGGGGATGGGATCCAAATCTGAACACAAAATCCATTTGTTTCATATACACCTTATACACACAGCCTGTGGGTACCTTTATATATATATTTTAGCACATCTGCATTTTGACTGCAACCTATCAGAAGCGGTCAGGCATGGAATTTTCCACCTGTGTCTCCATGTGGACACTGGAAAAGGATTGGATTTGGGGACAGTTTGGATTTCTGATTTTCAGATTAGCGATGCACAACCTGTGTGACCACTGGAAAAGCACTTACAGTGTGTGGGCGCCGCACACACTGGGACATGCACACTGCGTTGCCTCCTCATGACATCAGAATCTGAGCATTGCTGTAGATGCGACTGTGTATAGAGGTAGAAAGAAAAATTGTGAGCCACAGATTAAGGTGGGATTTACATTTCTGTGAATTTATGGATTGTTTTCACCAGCTAGCATTTAGAGCACACTTCTGAAATATATCTTAGCTCCAAGACAAAACAGTTGCTGCACAGAGGTTTGAATTCCCAGCAGCAGGTGACTGGCGCAGCTGTGAAAGAGAACTCATTCTTACAGCAAACTTTCAAGGGTTCACCCGGGAAGTCATTGGCTTGCCCTGGCTGCATCCTTGGAAAATCAAGTCAATCTCTTTCTTGTAACAAATCCAAGGGCAGTAAAGCACAGGCCTTGTCCTTCCAGGGGTTACAGAAAAGTGGGGGCGTGAGAAGGTCACAAATGACCACCGACCCATCACAATGAATGGGAGGCCTGGAAAATGCAATGTAGGAGCTGAGGTCACCCGGAAGGCCGGCCAGGTACCAATAAGGAAGGAGTGTGTATCAGTGCACCTGAGACAGAAGTGACACTGGCGGCAGCTGTGCTGTCCATCATCCTGTGTTCCTAGGGCTCCATCCTTCCTCCCATGCCAGGCTGCCAGGTGGCTGTCCCAGCTACACTGGAATTCTCTATGCTGCTAATTGATCACGGGGAGTCTATTACAGAATATCACATGTCCTTCTCAATCCTACAAAAAGAGAAATGCACTTGGAATTCTATACTAAAATAATAAACTGTGCTCTTTCTGCCTACTGCCCAACGATACTGTGTTGGAACACTTGACTGGAAAACTGACTATCATGACCAGCCAAGTGCTGAAGGGCATAATGTTTGGATTGTCAAACAGGTTGTACATGATGCAAATATATGACTTAAGAAGTGATTTCACAAACATTCTGTAACAGTAATCTGACTCATAAACTCCAACACAGTCTCATAAAACAGCTGTGTGTGTAAGTAATCCAAGATCGTCTTTGAGAAATGTTACAGAGAAAAGCACGAAATGAGAGGAGAAAGTTTGAACCATGCAAGGGAGATCATTTCTCACTCTAACTGAAGTGTTCAATAGAAGGCCAGGGCAGAGCGAATCCTCCAAGAAGAAGTGCCAGAGCTGTGAGTCCAGGGGAGACCCACAATAAATGTCAGGCTTATCTATTCAAACTAACTAGAGACTTCCTACCCACTGAGGGCCACCTTGGGCAAATAGCTTGCTTGGAAGGGCCCACAAAACAATACTTGCTTCATAGAGATCTTTTGGGTTTTGACTTTCACAATAATTCTGTACGCACCGCTCTTACTGTGTTCCCGGGGAGCGACGCATCTGCCCCAAGTCACCAGCCACAAAGCCTGATGGGGAATGGCGCCCCTCGCTTGACTTCATTTCATCCACATGCAAACTTCACAGATATTCCGGGAACGAGCCAGACAATGCATAATTCTGTTCTTTCTGTTCCCGTTTCACAAGTTCACCGTATCAGCTCAAAACAAAACTGCTGGTCTATTAAATATAATTAAGCAAGGATTCAGTAGGACTTTAAACTTTAGCTCTTTGAAAAAAAAATGTACTGCCCTCAAGCTTTGTAAGTGATTTGAGTGAGGTGCAGTGACACATTCCTGGAGTCCCAGCTGCCTGGAAGGCT
This sequence comes from Octomys mimax, assembly GCA_002564305.1. Classification (NCBI taxonomy): domain Eukaryota; kingdom Metazoa; phylum Chordata; class Mammalia; order Rodentia; family Octodontidae; genus Octomys; species Octomys mimax. Next base: position 4,579 of record NDGM011157225.1, on the reverse strand, counting down.
GAGGCAGGAGGATCACTGCAGCCCAGAAGTTTGGGGCCAGCCTGAGTAACGTAGTAAGATCACCATCTCTGAATTAAATGGAATTAATTACAACAATGGAATTACATCAGATTAATCAATCCAATGTGTCTGGTCCCATATGTGTCTATTACTTAATACCCAAAGCAGACCCCCAGGAAAGAGTTTGCAGAGTTAAAAGGGTCGTAAAGAACATGGTTTTACTGAAAATGCAACTTGGATCTAGAAAAGCTAAGAAACTGTCAGAGTACCAGCTTGTTACTGGCACAACCAGGACTACAAGCAACATGCTCAGGACGTCAGCATGCTGGGCTGTGGCTGAGTTGAGTTCCTGCCCATCCCCCCACACTGGTGTGCTCTGCCCGGAGCTACCCCAGGAGCCAAGTGGCCAAATCTGCCTGGCCTGTAATCATTCTGTAGTAGTGTCCCATCTTACTAGGGACCTGCATTCTTGATGAGATCCATGATATAGCTAGTGTTGAGCATACTTGTATGGGAATGAAGAACGCAAAGGCTATAATACATTAAGACCACCTCCTGGGTCACTGAATTTTAAGTTCCAAAATTAGCAGTGAGAAGGATTTCTTTTTTGGAAACGGGGCATTGGATTAGGGATTGAACCCAGGACCTTTGCATTCAGCTGTATCCTCAGCCTTTCTTAATTTTTAGGTTTTTTGCTTGTTTGTCTGTTTGTTTTTGAATCAGGGTCTTGATAAGTCACTAAGTTTCCAAGCCTGGCTCAGATTTGCAGTCCTCCTGCCACAGCCTCCCAGAATGCTTATAGCTGGGATGACAAGTATGTGCCACTGTACTCACTTTGAGAGAAGACATTCTTTAAGGGACACCTTCCTGGCACCAGTCAGCCAGCCAGAAGGTAATTCCATGGGTGCCACAGGCCAGGCACCATGCATTACATTGACAATGCAAACTGGAAGAAGTCAGCCTCTGCTTTTAGGAGCTCTTTGGCCACCAGGCAGCCTGGGAATTCAGACTGCTCATCATGTTTTTACCAGGGCAGCTGGGTTCCATGCTTAGACCACAAGAGTAGCCACAGAAGAGTGGACCCACTCTAGCATGAGCGAGAATCTCCTATTTCTTCATGCCATTCCCTGCCTGGGTAGGTGGCAGGTCACCTAGCTATCCAAGTGTGGCAGCTCCTCAACCCATATTCACATTGTCACCATGAGGTCACACAGATGCCGGAAGCTCTGCAGATGACCATCAGCCCAGAAGGAAGCTGAGCTATAACTCCATCAGGCAAAAACTTTGTGAAAATGGGATCTCTTGGGTTGGTGTTCACCCCAGGCAGGGACTGTCTTCTTACCCACAAGTATGAGGTGTTTCTCATTTGCAGGGCTACGATCCAAAAACAGAGTCAGTGCCCAAGGAGGCCACACATAGGAAGCTTGGAAGATCTGAGGGGCTTCAAACACCCATGGACTTCTAGGCAATGGCAGTGCTCACAGGATCGGGAGGTGGAGATATCATTATGACACAGGGTCAGGAAGGGGACAGAGAGGAAAGGCTAGATGGCCATGCTCCCTGCTCCACCTCACAGGGATGCTGCGGACCCCCAAGGCAGATTTTCCTGATCTGCAAAAGTGATGCTGCAGGCGCTTTGCAACCCCCGAAAGGATGCGACTGGGCTGTGTGGCAGGGCATGGGGGATGGGGATAGAGCTGGAAATAAAGTGGGCAGCGCCTCTGCAATAAGTCTTGCCAAGCATAAAGAATTTCTGTATCAAAGGCCGAAGGACACTGAAACACAGTGGGCATCTGATCTGGACTAAATCATGAACATGCCTCCGAAAGCTGTGCCCACTCTAGGACCTCCAGGTATGACCTTTTCTTGAAGTAGGATCTCTGTAGGTATAATTAAGGTGACTGATGTCCTTACAAGGGGCAGAAGCAGGCACCGAAAGCACACCAAGCAGATAGAGGCAGAGACTGGAGTGATGCTTCTACAAGCCAAGGATTGGGCCGGGAGATGGCTCAGTAGAATAAGCACTTGCCTGGCAAGCATGAGGACCTGAGTTCAATCCCTGGTTCTGCCAAAAAAAAAAAAAAAAAAAAAAAAAGAGGTAGAAGCCAAGGATTGCAACACCAAAAGCCAAGATGAAGACCCAGGACAGATTCTTTCCTAGGGACTTCAGAGTGTGCACAGCCTTGACAACTCCTCCATTCCAGACTCCGCTCTCGACTTCTCCTCTCTAGAACTGTAAGAGACTAAATTTCTACTGCTTAAAACCACCCAGTTTACAGGATTTTTGTTACAATAGCTTCAGGAAACAAACATACCATAGGATTTATTTCATAAACAAAACAGTGTTTACACATAGCATAATCTTTCATTTGACTTTTTTACCACAAAAAAGAACTTCCTCTTCTGCACCCCAAAGATGAATTGTTATACAATTGCCTTCCTCCCATGAACCATTAGAAAACTGGCAACACTTGGAGACAACTGACTTGACGGCTGGCTGGAGAACTCAAGTGCAGCCCTGAGAGGGGCCCAGACGGAGCCCAGCCACTGATCAATCATCAGTCAACCAACTGCAGCCAGGCTTAGAAGACAGGGTGTGGGATGCCCAAGGGGCTGGGGCAGTAAAACCAAGCACTAGGAAAGGAGCTCCGCAAAGACAGCTGCAAAGACCAGAGCAGCCTTCTTCTCTAGACCTCACCCACCCTTTCCTGTTCTGCTCACATACAAGAAAAGGCCCCAAGGCATGGAAAGAATTACAGAGAGGCAACGGGCAAAAAGAAGAAAAAGAGGAAAAGAAAATTACCAGCATTGACAAAAAGCTGGGGAAAGCCTCTGCACCCAAGAACCACAGTGTGAAGCTACCTTGTCATACATACAGCACTGGGAGAGTCCTCCAACCGAGTATGTCTTCTGTAGTCCCAGCACTCTAGGATGCTGAGGCAGGAGGATTAACAAGTTTGAGCCCAGCCGGGACAATTTAGTGAGAACTTGTCTCAAAATTTGAAAATTCTGAAAAGGGCTAAGAATGTGACTCGGGGTGAAAGGTCCTAGATTCAATCCCCACTTTTGTTTAAAAAGGAAAAAGAAAAAAAAAAAGTGTCTTATAACTCAGTGGACTAATGCGCCTGCTCAGGCAGAGCATAGCAGCCGGGGTTTGATCCCTGGTGTTCTGTGCCAGCCCCACACCCGGGGAGCGCTGAAATGGCAAGTGAAACTGGGCGTGGTGGTGCCCGCCTATAATCCCAGCACTTGGGAGAGTGAAAACAGGAGGATCACTATGTGTCCAATCTGTGTAGTAAGACCCTATAGACCCTGTACCAAATACATTAAAAAAAAGAACACTCTAAAAAAAAAAAATATTGTGTCTTAGTAGTTGGATAAATTAATCCTAAAGTCTGATCTAGATCCACCATACCAAAACTTAAAGCTTCAAAAGTGACCTGCAGTTACTCAACTGCACACAGGAATAAAATCTCTCATTAAAAAAATAATAATAACAAAATCAAGCACACAGGATTTAATCAAAAATTACTGAGCATGCAAAGTTGAGGGAAAATACAACTTACAACCAAAAGAGAAAAAGTCAATCAATAGAAGTAGACTTAGAAATGGTGGACATAAGGGCAGGCGGCAGGCCAAATAGCTCAGCGGATTAAAGCACCTGCAAGTGGGTAGCAGGTGCAGGCACAGGGGCTGGGGGTTCGATCCCCGGGCCTGCCTTGCCAGCTCCATCTCCCCCCACCCCCGGGGCACGCTGAGACTGGGTGCACGCTGAGACTGGGTGTGGTGGCGCAATCCTGTAATCCCAACTCTTGGGAGGCACAGGCAGGTCACTACAAGTCTGATCTAGTAGTGAGATCCTGAACACCCTATAGACCTTTCCCTAAAATACAAAAGAAAGAAATGGACAAAAGAAAGAAATGGTGGATGTAATAGGTTCTTAGAATACTTATTACAAGTTCTAAATCTATGTCCAAGGATGTAAAGTAACCCTAAAGATGGGGAAGACATATATGGCTGATGTTAAAGATAAGAACTTCTAGAAATCAAAGAAATCACACTCTGGTGAGATTGACAGCAACTCAGACACTGAAGGGTGTCAGCAAACTTGACATCAAGGCCATATAAGCCATCCCAAAAGACAGCACAGACAGGAAGAGAAGCTGAAGGTAGTAAGCAGGTTTCAGCGAACTGCAGGGTATGGACGAATCCGACCCATGTGCAGTGCGTGCCCCACACGAGGACAGGGAAAGAGGAAGACCAACAGTTACTGGTTCCTTTTTTCTAAAATTTGAAGGAAACTATAAACTAACAAATAAGAGAAATTCAAAGAGTCTCAAGGAGAAATACATAAAACCATATTAAGTCACAGGATAATGGCTGAAACCAATGAAAAGGCAAACAAAATCTTAAAATTCAGGGAGATAAAGAAGACTCAGTATATACAGAGAGGAACAAAGATAAAAGCAATAGACCACCAGGGCATACTCAATAGAATAATCTCTTTAAAGAGCTGAAGGGAAGGGCTGGTGAGATGGCTCAGTGGTCTAAAGCACCTACTTGGAACAAGCTTGGCAAA
>NDGM011157219.1:0-17417 GCA_002564305.1 Octomys mimax | reverse complement strand
GAAACTGTCTCATTGCTATTTGTTTCTCAATAAAATTATGGAAAAAAATAAAAAAAATAAAAAAAGATTTCCTAATATGAAATGATATAGTTCATCATCATATTTCTTTCAAAAATAGTTTTAAGGTCTGGCCAAATAGCTCAGCAGATTAAAGCACCTGCTTAGGCAGAGTGCAGCGGCTGCGATTCAATCCCAGAGTGCTGTTCCGGCCCCCACCCCAGGGCGCGCTGAGATCCTTATGGAGATCGGGCATGGGGCGCGCGGCTGTAATCCCAGCCTTTGGAGGCTGAACACAGACAGATCACTACAAGTCTGATCTACTTAGTGAGACCCTGTAGGCCTTGTAGACCCTGTCCTAAAAAACTATATATATATATATATATATATATATATATATATATATATGTCAATGCTTTCTATTGCTTTCTATTATGTGACCTATTTAGGGATCCTATGTAAGGATATTTTTAAAAATATTTGCCATTTATTCCTTGTGGTCAGATCATGAATGCTTGCATCGTTTCAGTCTTTCAAATTAATAACTCTTGTTTTGTAGGCCAGATAAATGCTTTATAGTGATGGAAGCTTTTCACTCACCTCACACTGGAGAAGATTGTATAATCTCCAAGTGCCAGGCGGGGTACTTAGAGATGCCGATTAGTTTTTGTTAGTAGGGTGATTCAAGTGTATGATAGCAGTCTTCATCGTTCTGTCTACTTTTACCATTGAGTGCAGAGTGCTGGAATTTCCACCTACGATTATGGAATTATCCTTTTTCCCCTTCACTTGTTTATGTTTTGACTCTATCTGTTTGAAGCATTACATACTTGGGCATTTTAACATACAAAGTTAGGAAATTTGTATGTTGAATTTTCTCTTTAACATCATCAAATATTATCCAGTTTTCTGGTAATAGTCTATGTTTTATAGTTTTCCTTAATATTAATATAGTAACTAATTTTCTTATGTGTTTATGTTGCATATCTTTTTCTAATCTTTGCTTTTAAATTGTATATTTATTTATATTTCAATTTTTTTTCAAAGATATTTCTTATAGATGCTTATTTCTTATTTATATCCTGTATGGCAATTGTTACCTCTTGAATATTTATACGGAACACAATTATTTATATGGCTATGTTTGTCTATTATCTTGAAATTTGTTTCATACTTGTTCCATGTTGTTTATTCCTTTTTCCATTTCTTGTTTTCTTTCAGGCTAAGTTAGTATCCCTACTTAGGATTCTACTTAATCTCATTTTGTTTGTTAGCTGTACTCCTTTCCATTAATTTTAGTGGATGCTCAAGGGTTATAATATGAATATTTAACTTATGGAATACCTCCAAACAATAACTTATTATTTCCCAAATAATGGAGGAAATGTAGAAGTATGCTTCTATTTCTCTTCTTTTGGGCTGAAAATCCCTGTCTTTGGGACTCCAAATAACCTAACATTAAATCAGTTTACACAGGTGGACAAGTTACTGAAACAGTGCTGGATTTTTTTTTTAAATCTTATTATTTACTTTCCTCAAGTTCTGTGCCAGTTATTTCAAGTCTAGAAATGGAAGTCCCCTCATTACTAGTTTACATCTATAGTTTTAAATTTTAAATTATTATTTGCAAAACTATTAGTGCTTGGCTTCTTATTCATATTAGGACATTAATATATGAAAACAATAAAAAATAAAACAGCATTACTATGTATAACCATAAATATGTGTTCAAAAGTACTTTCTTATTATCTATGCATGGCAATTACTTTTCATTAATAATGAAAAAGCAAAGATCATCAAATATTGATGAGAACCAAGAGAATAAAAGAAGCCCACTATGAAGTAATAGAATAAATGTCTCTGAAAATAATTAAAGATTATTATGAGAAATGTAATTTCAACTGGTAAGCTCAGAGAAATTTGAAAGGATATAGCATTTTTAAATTCAGAAATGACTGACATTTTAAAAAGTTAATAGACAGCTGGGCATGATGACATACACCTTTAATTCCAGTGCTTGGAAGGTCAGGGTAGGATGATTGCCGTGAGTTCAAGGCCAGCCTCAGCTACACAGTAAGTTCAAGGCCAGTCTGGACTACATAGCAAGTCCTTGTTTCAAAAAAACGTTAATAGAAAACAATTCTAAAAATTAGTAAAGTTTAAAAACTGAATAAATAAAAGGTGTGATTAAAATTATAGCTTCTGCGCTCTATTATTTTCCCTAATGTGCCAGTAAATGCCAGGTATCTTGCAAAGTTGACAGTGCTCACAATAGGATAGAAATTTTTTTTTTGGCTTTCTCAATATATTTATTGTATAACTAATATTGAGGTAAGGTGCATATTCCTCATTATTTATTTAGGATAAACCCTAAAAGTAGAATTACTGAGTCTAGGAATATATTCACCTTTAAACTTTTGTTACATAGTCCTAGACTTCTTTCCCAAAAGTTACATCAGTTAAGTACCTCAGCAGGTACATCTAAGAGTGTCTGTGCTTGGAATTCTTTCCAAAATCAGCCCTTGCCATTTCCCGCATTCTGTCACCTCATGCGGGTAACCCTCATTTTCCCTTGGTGACTTACACCTGCCTCCTCATGGAGCCCCAGTCATTTCACTCCCCTGTCAAGCCAATTCTCAATTCTCTATTCTCTACCCAGAGTGAGGCTTCTTCTTCTTCCTCTTCCTCTTCTCTTTCCCTCTTTCCTTGCTTTTCCTCCCCCTCTTGCCCTCCTCCCTTCTTCCTGGGACCTGAACTCAAGGCCTTTGCACCAGCTCAATACATTTATGGTCATCTCTAGTACTGTGAAGATAAACACAAAATTCCCCAGCACGTCTCAAACAACTTGCTTTGGTAAAGAAAATGTGACACATTGCTCTGTGTTAAATATAATCAGATATCTTCCCCGTGAATCCACACATTTATTGTTTTCTTTTATCAATTTGTGTATTCCTTGAATTATTTCTAATTTAACTATTCTAATCAGAAAATAGTAATTTTTCTACATTTAATTAAAACCAGGAAAGTTGTAGAATTCAACAATGCAAAGCAAAGGTTAAGGATCTGGAATCCCACCTTACCTTGGTAAACCTTGCTACATCATAAATTAGCAGTTACAATTTTTATTGAATTGTCTGAGATTTTGGAAGTCAGTATTTAGAAGTGGTAATGAGTAGCAGAATTGGAGTTTCTGCCTATACATGATGCAATGATAAAATTTCTGTCAGTCCATTCACAAATTATTATTTGAAGGGCTGACAATAGAATCAAGAGATGAATTTGATTTCCTGGACTAGCTCATGAATCAAGGAAAGTTTGTTTTACATAAAATTGAATTATGTAAACAAAATACTGACAAATAGTTAATTTACCAGTGAATGCCAGACCAAGGCTTACACAAAATCAAATCAGTTGTGCTACGATAAACACAAGTTAATATTACATACACTGGACTTAGTTTCTTTAGAGGCATCAGTATCGGAATGTCTATCATGTTAAATCTGTCTAAGCGTTACTTTCCATGAATCAAAGTAATGAGTTTAAGGCATCAAACTGTCCCAGATAATTATCGTTAGCAGCTTGAATTTGCTATACTCAGGACACTTTGCAGTCAACATGTTTTTTTCTTCAAGTCCTTGCTCAAGGCATTCCATGCTTTAGTCTAATCTTAGTTTTTTTACTTGAGTTAGAATACAAAGATGTTACTTTTCACAGGTTTGTTTGGAAGCTAAGGGTGTGAAAATCGAAAGCAGTGGTTAAAATGGTTGTTTCATTCAAGCATTTTATCACCCTCATGAAAATAATGTGGCTGTGTACTCAAAGTGTCATTCTTTGCACCTTTAGGATATTCAAGACTTTTCGTCTATCTTTTAACTAACACATCAATTATTAAAAGATCTGATGGCATTCATTTACTCTTGTTTCTATTGCTCCGGTTGCACAGTTATTGTTATTTTAAATAATTTTTTAAATTTGGGTTTATATCCTAGCAATGGAATATCTGGCAAAAAAGTAAGGTCTAATATATGTTTGGGAAGGCAAGTTCCTACAGTTATTCTAGAAATATGCAATTGGAATGCCACTGATTAAAAGAAACTTCCTTTTTACTGTGTTTAATGGAGAAGTGGGATTGAAATTCAAGGTTTGTGGAGGTAGAAGCCCAAAATCAGGTAGCTGGTAGATGTTGTATCTCCTCGAAAAAGTGGAGATTATAATTTGCTCTGCAAGAGCCCTGGCTGCTTGCCAAATTTGCCCCAATTTCATCTCTATACCTTAAATTTCATGATATTTTCCTTGTCAACAATCTTTTCTCATCTGCTTTCCCTGCCAGGTTGCATTATACAAACTGGAACAATTAAAACGTCAGATTTAGCATTGATGTATTTCATTCTGAAACAAGTGTGTATAAGCACACATCTCCTCTTCTAATCTTCCCGTCACCTGCCTCACTGTTGCTGCTCTTTCCAGCTCTTCTAAATGCCATCAATACAGGAATTAATTCTCGCCATGTCCTTCCTTCTTCCTATTCTCTCCTGTTACCTCAACTCAGGTACATTTGACTATGTCAAGTCTCTCTCTGGCCACACACAGTGCCATGCCACCACTGGAAAACGTGGACGTGGGATGGTCAACACAAATGCTAAAAGCTCCCAATTGCATAAGCAAAACCCTGATACTGCCTTTGGTGTTTTGTGTCACATTAGACTGACTAATTCTAACATCTTAAACCAGGAGCAGCTAAGACTGTCCTTTTAGGAATAATCTGCAAGAAGTCAAGATAAAAACATAAGAAGTTTCTACCATATTCCTAGGGCCATACATCACAGGTTGGGAGGGGCTATAGTATTTGCAGGTCATTAGGGAGATGGCTTCAAGTTTCTGCCTTTTAGTTTCCAAACTTCAAGTTTATTTTAACAGATATTTGAGATCTAAAACTGCATATATTTGTGAGGCATCATGAGATCTTTTCATGACATGTATACATTGCTTCAGGTTTAAATCAGGTGAGCATTTCCTGTCTCCTCATTTAACACTTTTCTATGGGCAAAAATATTCAAGTTCCTTTTCTATAGGTTTTCTCAACTATATGGCGCATTGCCGCTATCTATGGTCACCCTCCTGAGCAATAGGAAGTGGGAACTTTTACTCTTGACTACGGCTTGGTTCCCATTAGCCAACTGCTCTCCATCCTTCACTCCCTTCAGGTACCGACAACCACCACTTTCTTCTTGGATTCTACCAGAATCCCCGTATGCATGAGATCATGCCGAACTTGCTTTTCTGTACCTGGCTCATTTCACTTAACACAATGATCTCCACTTCACTTTCCGTTGTTGAAAACAACATAATTTTATTATTTTTTATAGCTGAATAGGATTTTATGGGGTTTTTTTTTTTTGTAGCACATAGTCTTTATTCACTCATGACGCAATAGGCATGCAGGTTGCTTTCATTCTATGGTGTTAACAGTGCTGCAGTGTATGCAGGGGCACAGACCTCTCTTGTGCCCAGCAATTTCATTACCATTGGATACGTCCTTAAAGTGGCAGTGCTGGATTCTCTGCTAGTTCTATTTTAAAATTTTGGAGGACACCTCACAATAGTTCTCATAATGGTTGTACCAGCTCAAATTATCCAAACAACGTGCTACTCTTCTGTTTTTCCCACATCCACTCTTTTATTTTAATTGATGTATTTGGTGCAAGGTCTCACTATGCTGCTCAGACTCGTAGTGATCCTCCTGTTTTCAACCTCCAAAGCACTGGGATTATAGGCATGCACCACCATGTCTGGTCTCGATGGCCAGCTCAGCACGCCAGGGGACAGGGCCCGTGCAGCATGTGATGCTGGGCATCGAACCCTAATCCCTGTGCTTGCCTAAACAGGCACTTGGTCCACTGAGCTATTTCACCGGCCCTCCACATCCACTCTTACTTTGTCTTTTTGGTAACAGCCATTCTGAACTGAGTGAGCAGTTAGACCACTAGTTTTGCACTGCATGGCAATTTTATTTTTACTCCAGTTCATACCTATTTTCCTGGTTTATATTAGTGCATTATAACTAAAAATTTGTGTGATGTAGTAAGAAATTAAATTACATGATAATACAAATATCTTTAAGGTGTGATGTGTCAATGAAGTGTACATTTTTGCCATTCACTAGGGTTCAGGTTTCAGATGAAGCAAAAAGCTTGGTTGACTCTGTGATGTGTATGAAAGTAGAGAGGACACAAGGAGAGAAAGATGTCTAGACAAGTGCTTTCACAGAAAATCTCTTAAATTACAATGATAAGTGAGGGCTGGGGAGATAGCTCAATAGAATAATCACTTCTCTGGCATGCAGAAGGGCCTGAGTTTAATCTCTGGTTCTGAAAAAAAAAAAAAAAAAGTGGCTGGGGAGATAGCTCTGTGGCATAACAGAGCTGAGAAGGGTAAGGTCCTGAGTTCAATCCCCCGTACTACAATAAACAAACAAACAAATAAAAATACGTAAGCTTTTAGCAGATTAATGTCCTAACCTGTTGGCACAACATAAATATTTATTTTGACTAAACATAGAAAAATAATGTGTGATACATTAAAAGCTTTTATACGGTAGAGGTCATTTTTTGCAAAGATGGTATTTTATATAATTGCAGTATTTGGGAAAGAAATAGTCAAAAGGCATTCACTATATATATATATATATAAAATATATATTATATTATATATTATATATTATAATATATTATATTATATATTATATATATATATTCTTTTTAATTTTTTTTGTATTTTAGGGAAGAGTCTACAGGGCATTCAGGGTCTCACTGAGAGATGTAGTGATCTGCCTGTTTACTGCCTCCCAAGAGCTGGGGTTACAGGTGTGCACCGCCACGCCCAGTTTCAATTGCCTTCTCAGTGAGCCCCAGGGGTGGGACCCGCACGGCCGGCCCAGGGATCGAACTCTGAGATCCTGCACCTGCTTGCAGGTGCTTTAATCCACTGAGCTATTTGGCCAGCCTGGTTTAAATATTAACAAATTAATACCAAAATGATGTACTTGTGTGATTTAATAAGGTTGGGGAAGTGGGCAGAGCAGGAATTATACTGTGCAAATGGGTAGCCATGTTTACGTTCATTTTACACATCAAACTGCTAAATCACAACACATTGTTGCTTTACTATATGTACAAAGTAGCATTAGAATTTATAAAGCTGCTTCTTGCTTCAAAAGTTGTCATACATGTCCTTGTTAATCAGTCATGTTCAGCAGCTTTTCCTGTACTTGTTGGCCATTTGTATGTTTTCTTTTGAGAAAAATCTATTCATGTCTATTGCTCATTTTTTACTAGAATTATGTTTCTGGAATTGCATTTTTGAGATTCACTATAAATTCTGGATAGCAACCTGTTTGGCAGGGGCAGTTTGCAATTATTTTTTCCTGCTTTGTAGGTTGTATCTTCACTCTGTTTCCTTTGCTGTAAAAAAAAAGTTTTTAGTTTGTATAATGCCATTCATTTGTTTTTGCTCTTGTTTTGGAGCTTTGGGGAAATTTGTCCAAAAAACTGTTAAAATGCCTACATCCTAAGTCTTTCCCCATTTTTTTTTTTCTGGGAGGTTCATAGTTTTGAATCTTACATTTGGCTTTCATCCCCCTGAGTTGACTTATTGTAACTGATAGGAGAAAGGAATTTGGTTTCATTTTTCTGCATGTGGACTTCCAATTTTGCTAGCACTATTTATTGAAAAGGCTGTCCTTGTCCTTTGCTTGCACATGATGGTTATTGCTGTCTCATTGAAGATCAATTGGTTGTAGACATGAGGTCTTACTTCTAGGCTCTTCTTTCTACTGATCCATGAACCTGTTTTAATTTGGTACAGGGTCTCACAGCTCAGACTTATAGTGATCCTCCTGCTTCAGCATTCTCAGGGCTGGGATTACAGAGACATGGCACCATGCCAGGTTTCAGTGCCTGACATGGTGCGCCCAAGCTTACAGGTTTGTATAGCATGTGGTATTAGAGACGACACCCGGTCCTCATTCTGGCCCTATGAATCTGTTTTATGAAATATCACACTATATATATATATATATATATATATATATATATCAGATAATATGATGCCTCCTAGGAGCTTTGCTTTTTTTTTTCAGTTTAACTACTTGTCTTAGTTACTCTTCTCTCATTGCTGGGACAAATACCCAGTACTCAAGATGAGGGAGGGAAAGGTTTATTTAGCTTACCGTTACTCGAGGTTTCAGTCCATACTCAGCTGGCTCCAAAGCAGAGTGGCACATGGCAGAAAACAACCTTTCATGGCAAAGGCAAAGAGCAAGAGAGTAAGGGAGGGGCCATATCTCAGGCAGCTAGCTAGTCTCTCAACCCTCCTTCCACTGTAACACAAATTACCTGCCCCAGGGCAGGTGCAGCATCCTCACCCATAATGATCAATCAGAAACTCCAGAAGCCACCCCAAGACTGAATGAGGCTTTACAGGGACAACTAGACACAAACCATAACACTACTTAGAGTATTTTATGGTTCAATATAAATTTTAAGATTGTGTTTTCCAATTCTGTGAAGAATCTCAGTGGTATTTTGATGGAAATCGCATTCCATTTGTAGATCCCTTTGGGAAGTATAGACCTTTTGACAATATTGATTCTTCTGTTCCATTAACACAGGATATTGTTCTACTCTGTGTGTGTGTGTCAGAGGTATCCTTATTTGTTTTGTGTTTTTCAAGACAGGATCATTATAAAGTCCAGATTGGCCTTAAACTCACTATCTAGTCCAGGTTGGCCTCAAATTCATGACAATCCTCTTAGGTCAGCCTCCTGAGTACTGGGACTACAATGTTTTATAGTCTTTAGTGTAGAAATTTTTTATCACTATGAAATTTATTCCAAGGCATTTTATTTTTGTAGCTATTTATAAATGAGATTGTTTTCTTGATTTCCACTTCAGATAACTGGATATTGGTGTATAGCAAAGCTATTGATTTTTGCATGTTGATTTTTATATTCTGCATCTCTGCTGAATTCATTTATTAGTTCTGATAGATTTGAGGTATATTTCCATCTTCTAAATATGTGAGCTGTCAGGACTGTATCATTTCAAATAACTTGTGCACTTCTACACAAGATATCAAATGAAGTACCATAGAAACCAAGAAGAGAGAAAATACAAGGAAACTAACTATGAAGAACATGCATCTATTTGAAATTTTGACACTAATACATGTATCCAAATAGTATAAGAACTTCCAGCCAACTGGTCTAAAGCAGTGATGGAACACATTTCAGAGCTTTCAAGGATACAAACAGCCCACTGCGGCACACAGGCCATAGGTTCCACACCACTTCTCTGGAAGCTACAGCTGCAGAGAAGCCCCGCATAGAGAAGGTGCTAAGATACTGACCTTGTACACTGCCTTTGCCAGAACTGTAGTAAGCCTAGTGGAATGCTCTGATCTCTAAAATTGCTCAGAATCATCTTTCACATTGCAATGAATCTCCATCTTCTAATATTCTTCTCATAAGTGACACTTCAGAGGTGTCCTTTACTCTTGAGGAGGATATCTAAAGGCTGTTACCTCTGTTGACCTTGAAGATATTGACTGGTCATATGGATGGGTTAATGGAATTGCTCAAGTGCTTGCATGACAGAATGTTCAAGCAAAAGAAATGGTAGAAATTTTCTCTAGAACAAAAGCCTATAAAAAAAGAGAAAAAAGGAGTAAAAGGCTATGGTTATGGTTCTGGCATTAGCATTTGATAGTGCTGGTGGTGTCATACTTGAAAATAACCATCTAAAATAGAAGACATTATGAAGAGGAAATAAACCATGATGGGAGTCTCAGTTGGTAAGGAATTGCTGTCACACTCTAAGCAAGCATTATTGATGATGTCATTGATTATAAGGGCTCAGTTAGTTCCAAGATTGGTAAGTAAGTTGGTCTGAAAGTCCCTGGAATTATCTTTCAAATCTGTTTGTAGAACTACAGGAGACTGTGGGATGGACAAGAAAATAAAGAAAAAAAATAGGGACATGTCAAAAAACAAAGCACATCTATAATATCTTTAGTACAAGCCAAAAAGGAGAATAGATAGAAAATAGTTGGAAAAATTCACAAGAATTTCTTAGTTTTGGTATAAAATATAACTTCAACTCCAAGAACACTGGTAAAGTATGATAAAAAAAAATAAACATAAAGGACTGGCCAAGTAGTTCAGCGGATTAAAGCGCCTGCTTAGGTAGACAGCAGACACAGTTCGATCCCCAGGACTGCTGTGCCGGCCCCACCCCTGGGGTACACTGAGATGGCGATTGTGACTGGGCGTGGTAGCACCCGACTGTAATCCCAGCACTAGGGAGGCTGTAAACAGGAGGATCACTATGTGTCCGATCTATGTAGTGAGACCCTGAACACCCTGTAGACCCTGTCCTAAAATACAAAATAATGATAATGATACAAAAACATAAAAATGCACTTAGCTTTACCATTGTACTGCATCTAAAAGGCAATGATCTAAGTGAAATATATAGAAATAAAATTACAATTCAGAAGACTTAATGTTTTATCATACATATTCTCCAAACTCAGGCACAGATTTAATAAAATTCTAGCAAAAAAATAGAATAAGATAATATTGCAGAAGGCAACAATTGGATTTGGCAATTAAAATATTGAAAATTTTTCAAAAAGAACAAAATTGGTTTCAAGATTTCCCATGAAACATGACAATTAATACACTGTCTAAATGATATAAAAGTAGATGCCTGAATCAATAAGACAGCACAGATGATAATCTGTGTATGTAAAAATACAGCTACATGCGCAAGTTAATTAGATTTTTGAAAAGATAGCCTAACATGAATTAACAGAAAAAATACTTGTGACAAATATTTTGAATAAATGGCTTATCTAGGTTAACAACAGTAAGAACGTCTAACTTTTTCAAACAACACAAAGATTCATTTAAACAGCTCATAGGTTTATTTTTAAAGAATACAACCAAGAATTTGTGGGGGCTGGGGAGATGGCTCAGGAGAATAAGCGCTTGTCTGGCAAGTGCAAGGGCTTGAGTTCAATTCCCGGTTCCCCTGCCCCTCCCCCCCCCAAAAAAAACCAAACAAGAATTTGTGGTAAACTAGAAGAAAATTGCTATGTCCCAAAAGGAACAACCATAGAGAAAAAAATCCTATAAATTGAACTTTATAAAATTAAATCTTCTTTTCAAAAGAAAACAATAAGGTACATTATAGGAGGAGAACATTCATGACACTCTTATCTTTAAGAACAGACATTTTAAGTGGGCACAGTGGTGCACACCTGTAATCTGAGTGGCTTGGGATACCAAGTCGGGAGGGTGACAAGTCTGATGCCAGCCTGGGCAATTCAGCAAGAACTCACCTAAAGAAACTTAAAAAGGACTATGCACATAGCTCCGTGGTATGCCTCTTGTCAGGTATATAAAAGGCTCTTCTTTTAATACGCCCTACATCTTTCTGGAATATATAAAAGCTTCTATGATGTAACAATAAGTAAAAACACAGCTCAAATTAAAAAATGTGCCTGGAATTTTTTATGAAACACTTCACGAAAGAAGATGGATAAAGAGTCATAAAGCACAAGAAAAGATGTTTGGTTTAACTAGTTCTCAGGGAAATACAATTTAAGACCACAGTGAGAGATCTATGCAAAACCACTAACATGTTATTTGAAAAATGGCAATATCTAGTTTCTTTGGGGAGATGGAAAAATGACAAACTCTAAAGAGCTAAGAGTTGGGAAAGGTACACTACATTGGCACATCTCTGATAAAGTTAAGAATATAAGGGCTAGCAAATAGCTCAGTAGACTAAATGCCTGTTTATGCAAGCACAGAAACTAGGGTTTGATCCCCAGCACCACAAGCCATGCTGGCCCCAGCCCCAGGCATGCTGAGCCAGCCATTGAGACCAGGTGTGGTAGCACACACCGGTACTCCCAGGGCTGGGGAGGCTGAAAATAGGATGGTCACTACAAGTCTGATCTGTGTAGTGAGACTCTGTACCACAGACATTAAAAAATGTTAAAAATATACATATCCTAGCACCTACAAATACAACTTTAAAGTTAGCCAAGTGAAAGTGAAATAAAAACATGCCTCCTTACAAATTTGTACATAAATATGTGCAGCAATTTTATTCCTAAGAGCCAAAAAGTAAAATGAACTGAAATGCCCATGAACGGATGATCTGGGGTGTGTGTGTGTGTGTGTGTGTGTGTGTGTGTGTGTTCTCTTGGAAACACATGTCAAAGGAAAATGAGTGTTGTAAGAATGTAGTAGGGCAGACCTCGAATCTCAAAAAAGGGAATGGGGTTGGATTAAAACTTTGAACCCTTAAGAACATGACACGGGCCTCACATATGTGCAAAGTTGGTTCCTAGACTAAATTTTTCTTACTTGTTATTTGGGAGAGCAGATAATTCAGAGAAATCACAATTTGCTTTAAACTCCCAGAAGACTATAAGGCACTGTTTGTGGAGCCTACACCTTATATCCCTCCTCACCTGTGGTGTGGTCCTAATGGAGATTCCTCAGCAATGAAAGCTTACTTGTACATACAAAGCACAGATCTAATCCAGGAAACACAGGTGCATTTAAACATGTGGCATCATTGCTGATTAGATAATGACCAAAGAGCTACATAAAATGTTAGTAAGCTCCTATTTAAATATGTTGCATCTAATTATTATATATATATATATATATATATATTATTTTATCCATTTGAACTTTGCATTAAAATTGTTTCATGAAATTCACAAGGATATGTTTCAAGATACACAATTTATTTATGCAATAATGCATAGCTAATATGTTTTGAAATTCAAAAAGGTACGTGCTTTACTCTAAAAGGATTTAGAAAGTTGGACATGCTACATATTTCCTATATTGGGCATTAATGTTTTCCCTCCAAGTTTTGATATTATAGATCAAGTAACACTGAATTGTGACTGTCATTGTATTTCTGATTATTTTTAAAGTGTTTCTAGGAGTATAATTGTAGACATTTGAAAAATTTGGAGAAAATATATGCATATATTCTAAATTCAATTATCACTGTCCATAATATAGGCCTATCACATTGCATGTTTTGACTGGAACTTTATTAAGTCTATGCTTAAGTTTGGGAAAAACATGAAAACAGACATATGTAGATATACTTATGCATGTGTATATATCTATGTTTTATTGCAGAAATATTATGACAGAATAGTTGAGTCTACATTGTTACATATTTCTTAAAGTAGGAAAATCACGGTGTCTTAGAAATATTTGTTAATATAGAACTGAGTATTAAATGTTGAGAATTTTATTCATTTATTTTCAATTTAATTTGTAATAAAACAGAACTTGCTTCTAACGTTTATCAGTCATAATTGCTTTTATATAAATTATTTGCTTCAACATTTTGTCTATTAGACTGTTTCACTCTCTTGAGCTCTTATATACTTAATGTTTTTCTAATTAATTTTATGAATTTTTATGTTATTTTGCAGTGTTTCGTGTTTTGCATTGTAGGACATTTTAAAACTATAATTTTGAAATTTAATACCCTTTGGGCATGAAAATAATCATTCATTTATGTTTTCACTCATCATTTATTCATCATTTGGAATTGCTGTTTACAACAATTTACTCATGATTTTATTCAAATGCGTATGTTGCCATTTGTTTTGCATCTTTGTGGAGATGTTTATTACACACATCTCTAAATTTATAGCTACCAATTGGATACCACAGGCAGCTTTTATTTACTAAGAAATATATTTATTGTTTCTTCTACATTTTCTCTCCTTTAAAATCTTATTCTTCCAGACATACTGTAATCAATTTTTAGAGTCACTTTGAATATATTACAGATAGATGAAAATCATCAGAAGCATTGAAAAATAAACTGTGAAAATACTAATAGAAAGAAATCTGAAGTGGCTTTATTATTATTAAACTACTAGATATCAGATCAGAAATAATTATCAGGGAGAGGCTGGGCGTGGTGGTGCACACCTGTAATCCCAGTGCTGGGGAAACTGAAAACAGGACGATCACTATGAGTCTGAGCTGTGTAGTGCGACTCTGTACGAAATGCATAAGAAAAATAAATTATTATCAGGGATAAACATAATCCACTAAGAACATGAAACAACCCTAAATTACAATACACTAAAGAGTAAAAGTAAATAAAGCACACAAATACAGAAAAATGGACAAAACAAGTTATAAATAAAAAATCCATGGCTATAATTGAAAACTTGAATTTCCTTTCTCAGTAATATATAAAAAATTAGTGGGTCATCTAGATAGCTCAGCAGATTAAAATTCCTGTTTAGGCAGACACAAGGACTGGGGTTCGATCCCCGGCGTGCCATGCCTGCCCTGCCCCTGGGGCGCACTAAGAAGGCTATTGAGACTGGGCATGGTGGCATGTGTGTCTGTAATCCCGGCACTTGGGAGGCTGAAAACAGGAGGATCACTACTACTTCAATTTGTGTAGTGAGACCTTGTAAACCCTGTACTAAATACATAAAGAAAAAAGAAAATAATAAGATATGAAACCTCTACATCATCTGCTGGTGGAATCAGGTAGTGAACACTCCATGCACAGCAGCACAGTGCATGTTCTTTTACAGTGCCCGTGGGGCATCCACCACCCCAGACTCTGAGTCATGCAACTAACTAGTATTTGAAGAATAGAAATCATACAAGTACATTCT
This sequence comes from Octomys mimax, assembly GCA_002564305.1. Lineage (NCBI taxonomy): Eukaryota > Metazoa > Chordata > Mammalia > Rodentia > Octodontidae > Octomys > Octomys mimax. The sequence continues at coordinate 2,669 of NDGM011157219.1, read as the reverse complement.
GTGATCTTAAGAGAACTGAGAATAAATTATTGATAAAAGGATAACAGGAAAATCTACTATCTGTAATTGAAATAATCCATGAGTAAAACAGTGCACCTCAAGGAAAACTTTTTATCTATATTGAATGCAAAGAAATTAAAATGCAATTGATATAAGAAAGTGCTGCTAAATGAATTGCTGGGAAAGAAATTTAGAGACTTTATATTAAAAGGGAAGATGAGTTTTAAGTCACTAATCTAAGCCAAATCCAGTAAACATTTTCTATAAAAGGGCACATACCAATTACCTTTTGCTTTTTTTTTACTCACATGAAGTCTTAGTCAACATTTTAGTTGAAATAGATACTCTTTGTACTTCTACAATATTTAGTTAACATTTAAAGCAAGTGGTAATATGCAATGATCTGCCCAATCTTACATACATATATCTGTTAATCTGAACAACAAATTTGACAATGAAAATAGATAATATATCAATCATTGTTGATCAGCTACTCTTTTTTTGAAAATCTGTAACACATGGATTGTTGTGTGTTACCCTGATTTCATCTTTATTCTTGCTTTTTGTTCTTGCTTTTGTTTTTACTCTTTAAAATAAAATTAAATTACATTTAAAAAAGAAAGAAACCACAGAAAAATTTCTCTGTACTGAGGATATATCAAAGTTTGTAGACATGACATGCAAAGAGCAATAAAATGATGAACTGGGCTTAGTCCTAATGAAAAACTTCTAATCATAAAAATATGTCACTAAGAAAATAAATAGGCAGGACAAAGACGGAGAAAATGTATTTGACATGTACACACAGCTCTGTGTGAAAAAAGTTGCAGATTATTATGCTAAAAGACACGCTACCAGTAATCCTCCTCAAAAAAATTCCCTCTTGTTTCAAACACATTTAGCCTGTTATTTTTCTACTTTCTTCAACAGTTCTTCAAGTCCTTCCATTGAATGTTTTCTAGTTGTATGATCATGCTGCCTTGCCTGATTCAAAGTGCTAAGATTTTAGGGTCATCTGGGCTCTGGGAAAGAGCCAGAGGTCACACGGTGCCAGATCTGATACAGGAAATAGATGAGAACATAGGTAATGTGCTTGGTACTAAGCAGTAGCGTGTACTATGCTTTGTAATCATACCTTATGATAGTCATGAAAGAAGACTTCCAGAAATGCTTCAGAAGGTGGCCAAAATGATCAAATGAGTATTTTTGAAGCAAGGGAGAGTATTTTAAGGAAGTTTAATGGGAATGTGTCTTTCTTAAATAATTTTCTTTTCTATTTAAAAAACTTCTAAAAATCTTTTACTTATTTATTTGGTACAGGGTCTCGCTATACAGCTGAGATTCATAGTGATTCTCCTGCCTCAGCCTCCCCAACACTGGGATTACAGGAGTGTGCTCTGTTTCAGTGGCCAGCGTGGCATGCCCAGTTCTAGGGACTGAACCCAGATTCTTGCACTTGCCAAGCAGGTGCTTAGATGGCTGAGCTATCTCCCCAGGCCTGAAATAATTTTTCTAATAAACATTCCCTGTAGTTTTTGATTACCCTTTGTATATCTGGAAATATATAAATAACTCCAAAATATATAAATACTTTTGAGAAACAAAAAAGAAGCAAAGACAAATGGAATTTGACAAGGTTTTAGACAAACACCAACAAAAGTATGTACATGAAAAATTTTACTATCATTATATATGGGAAGAGATTAAAATCACAAGGTGACACTACTATATAAAAACACAAAGAGGCATCCATATATTTTATCATAAAATTAAACACTGGATGAATCCAAGTATTTATTAATAGATCAGTAAATAAATTTATTCATTTAATGGTATATTGTATAGCAAAGGAGACAAAACACTGACTCAGAACTTGATGGATGAATCTCAAATATATCATAGAAAGAGGCATTGCACAAAGTGTATCAACAGCCCTCGCACACCATCTTGGCCTGGAACCCTGGGGATGTTGTGCTGGTCCTGGAACTGGGTGTAGTGGTACATACCTGTAATCCCAGCGCTCAGGAGGGAGGCTGAGACAGGAGGATCACTTGAGTTGGAGACCAGCCTGGGAGCAACAAAAGTGAGCACAAGGCTGGCCCAAACTGCATAGCAAGACCCTGTCTCAATAAGTAAGTAAGTAGGCAAATAAATAAATAAATTAATTAATAAATATCAATTGGATAATTCTATTTATATGAAGCTTCAAAATAGGCAAAGCCAAAGACTAAAATCTATATTAGAACAGAATTTGCCTCCTTGAAGCAGGATTGACTGAGGAGAGGGGTGGGAGACATTCTGAAGTGTTTGGTAACTCAGGATGGAGTAAGATTTAGGCAGGGGATTGCTGCTCACCGATGTTACAGGCTGGTACACTTTGAAAATGTTCATGTCATTCTGTGTGAGTTGCATCCCAAAAGAGAAAGAAATGTAAAGAAAGACAGAACCTGGACGGCTTTCCTTATTGATAGAGAAAGAGATGACCAGATACATAACCACTACTTCACAGTGAATAATGATGACCATAGACTCAATGTGGGTGTATAGCTTTCACTATAACTTTTTTTTTTTTTTTGTATTTTAGGGAAGGGTCTACAGGGTGTTCAGGGTCTTAATACTAGATCAGACTCATAGTGATCTGCCTGTTTACAGCCTCCCAAGAGCTGGGA
>NDGM011157207.1:0-12703 GCA_002564305.1 Octomys mimax | reverse complement strand
TTTTTTTTTTTTTTTCTCCAAATGCCTTCAGGGAAGGTTTGGCTAGCTTGAGTTCTGGGGATTGAACCACAGCAACCTAAGCCTGACTGCTTTGTTGAAGCAGGCACTTAAAGAGCTGAGCTAAGGGGCAGGCCCACCTCCATCTACATTCTTGAATGTACCATACCTCGTAAAATGGGATTCGGCCATAGAGATGACATTCACAATGTTCTGTTTACATTGATGTCCTTCATGTTCTTACTCAGAAATGTGGGGAAAAGCGTTCTGTCCTGCCATCTCTTTATACTAAAGATTGCTCTATAGGGAAAGTAATGGCAGGGTCGTGCTTCCCCCTGGCCGAGTCGCGTCATTCAGAGTGTCTCGCAGCCTTCTCCTCCTCCTCCCACTTTCTCAGCCCCCTCTACAATCATTATGAAAAGCACAGCACGCTGGGCAAGGACTGCGTTCACAGCTCCACTGAAGATGAGTAAACTGTGTGCCTGCACACTGGACTATTAACCAGCCTGAAGGAAGCGGTCTTGCCATCCACCTCTAAGTGGTGACCTGGACACCTGCTAAGTGAGGTGAGCCAGATACACCCAGAAAAGTACTGCATGATCACACGCAGGGGTGGAACCTTTAGGGCAAAGGGCCAGAGGTATGAAAACAGACAGGAAAGTGGTAAATACCGAGGGGACAGAGGAGGGGGACACGAAGATGTCACTTTCAGGGTATCAAGTCCCATTTATGTAGGACAAAGAAGTCTAAAGATCTAGCCACCAGCATAACACTACTGTTACTAACACTGTGCTGTGGAAGATTGGACGTTAAATGCTCTTATAACACACACATATGTGTGCGCGTGCACACACACACACACACACACACACGGAAATCAAGTGACTGTAGCTATCATTTCGCTTGATATCAAAACATCACATTGTGTACCTTAAATATATGCAAATAAATAAAATATATAGTCCCTGATTCATCATAGCCATTTTCTTCTCTAAAAGTAATTTTATTTTATTTGGTACCAGCAGTTGAACTCAGGACCTTGCGCTTGCCAGGCAAGCTTGTACCACTGAGCTATATCCCTGGCCCTCTAAAAGTAATTTTTAAAAAAGCTTTTAAGGAACTCTGAACTGTCTACAATTTTAAGTTTTGCCACTTATAAAACCACAGCTAATACATAGCATGTATTTAAGTTTGAAAAGATATTGTTTAAGTGACGAGTGAGCCCTTTTTTAGCCTAGACAATTTTCACATCATTTACTCCAGAAGGGGTTCATTAGCAGATATTTGAACCCATGGTATTGATACAAATGAGAGCTGTGGTAGGAGCTGTGGGATGATCACAGCCTACAGAAGGATGAGGCTAAATTTAAAAGTATCAATGAGGTCAACATATTTTGAGGAACAAGCAACAAGGGAGACAGCTGGCATCGAAGACGCAAGTCCCAGCAATGTCACACTGGCAGCCTGCCCATTCTCCCTCACCCCCCAGGTGGCCCCTGTTGGGGAGGGAGGGAGAAATGGGCTCTCGGCTCCTTTCAGATCATTGTCAATATTGTCACCCTCTGGACCCAGTGTTGCAAAGGGCATCATAGAAGGAACATCTGAAATTGCAGGGCATCTTGAAAGAAAAAGCTGTGAATGACATGTAAGGTTCTTAAATCTCTAATGCATGGGTAAAACATGAATTTATTATGAGAAATGAGTTATCCAGAGGCTCATGCATAAACAAAATGATGGGAGTCATCGTGTTCTTGTTCTTTTCTTCTGATGCCTCTGCTCTGGGCAGGACCTACGGTCCTCCAGGACTGCAGGAATGGGGACTCCACTCCAGCCCAGTGTCTGCTTGTGAGCGGCGCAGACTCAGGATGTGCTAAAGCAGGTGCAATGCCTTCCGTCAGCCCTGAGGAAGCTGAAGAAAACACTGGGCTTTTCCAAGAGAGCTCCCTAGAGGACCCTCCAGCTGGGGCCTAACTCTCCTGGTCACTGCTGCGTCCAATGCCACTCTCAGGGCCACCTCAGCCATCTGGCTGCCTCATGAAGACAAACCAACCTGGCAGAGGGGGAGAAGGCCGCTTGCTTAACCTGCCTTGAGGACTGTCCCTGCCCCCAGTCCCCTGTTCCTTGAATAGTAAGTTTCCTTCTGGCCATAGCCAACTCACATCAAGGGGCTGACACAGGGCTCCGGGCTGCAGGCCACCCATCACTCGTGGAGAAGACCGCAGGCTCATCACTTCTCCTTCCTCTCAGCTTCCTTAGGCCATGGAATCAAGGAAGACGAGACTGAGCGCTGTAAGGCACCAGGAACCACTCATGCAGTCACCCTCACAGTGCCGTCCCAGCGGCAACCGGGTCCCCATGCGAGGAGGTCTGCTCCGAGGCTTCACCCACTGCCACCTTCTGAGGTCTTACTACTCAGTACTGCTTCACATTCTTAGGAATCTCCTGAACCTCCCAGGGACTCAGTTTCCTCATCCATAAAATGCGGACATGAACACCGCTGTTCTCTTGGGATTTTTGCTGGGCGTACACAAGTAAATACGGAAAGGCACTCCCAAAAGCGCTTAGCAAGAAGGACAGTCTCAGGACAAGCGTGTGCCTCTGTCTATCGCTCTCGCTGTCCACCGGCCCACTCACTCACTGAGAAGTGTCTAAAAAGAGAACTCTTTACCAACGACCCGTCACTCCTTATTCAGAAATTTGCAGCCTTGCTGCTGTCCCACTGTCCCCGCTCAGGACTCTCAGGGATGTCACCAGGGTGGATCTTCACCTTTACACGAATGCCTTTCCTTCCAAATGTTCTCAGATTTCTAAGAAATGCACCTGCTTGGTTCTCAGCTCTGTCACCTCTCTCTGCTGTGCTTCCCCAAAGATTCATCTTTGAGTGGTTTTTGTTGTTGTTGTTGTTGTTATTTTGTTTTGTTTTTGGCGGAACCTGGGATTGAACTCAGGCTCTTGCGCTTGCCAGGGAAGCGCTTATGCTACTGAGCATCTCCCTGGCCCTCATCTTTGAGTCTTAATGCCTTGATTCTTACGATTGTGTCCTCTCACAGAGCCTCAACTGACGCCTCTGTGCAAACAGCGCCAAGACCTCCCCCTCCTACTTTTTCTCCATGGTTCTAACTCTATGAAGCACTTCAAGACATTCGATGGTACCCAGACCTCAAGGCATCTGAGCGATGGCCACAGGCCCTTGTCCTGACCTCCATATTTCTGCCAATGACCAGGGTGCAGGTGACACTGATGCGCTCCTCCACCCCCACGTGCCCTCAGGGCCTGGCCCTTCCCACTCTTCCCCGCCTCTGTCTCCAGCCTTCTCCTGGAGGGTGACAGCAGGACAGCCGCGGACTCCTCCAGGGCCAGATTAACCCACGTGAAACCCTGCCGTTCCCCACTGGAACAATCTTCCACTGGAGAATTCATCTGGTCACTTTCCAGACGCTAATGACCTGCAACCACTTAATGAGAGAATCCCCATCTTAAATTCTTTAGTGTTTTCCCACCGAAGCCTGTGACGTCACCATAAGAATTTTTAAATGTCTATGCTTTAATTTAAATAGTTGACAATTTAAGCAGTAGTGTAGTGGCATATTCTGGACCAAGCTCTGCCTCTTGAATTTTATTTTATTTATTTATTGTACTTTTTTAGGAAAGGGTCTAAGGGGTGTTCAGGGTCTCACTACTAGATCGGACTCCTAGTGATCCACCTGTTTACAGCCTCCCAAGAGCTGGGATTACAGGCGTGCGCCACCATGCCCAGTCTTAATTGCCATCTCAGCGTGCCCCAGGTTGGCTGGCACAGCAGGCCCGGGGATCGAACCCCTGGCCCCTGTGACTGCTTGCAAGTGCTTTAATCTGCTGAGCCATTTGGCTGGCCCCCTGCCACTTGAGTTTTAGAGCCTGGGTTTGCTTCTGTGTTTCCGTTGCATTGGTGCCAACCAGCTCAAGTACTGAATAATGGGAAAGACAGAATTCAGTAACCTCACAGCAGTGAATATTAACAGATTTGGGTGTCAGCACAGCGGTCACCAGGAAATGCCCCAAGGAAAGGTGTCCTGAGCCTTGCCCTGCCGCCAGCACTGCCCTGCATTACCTGCAGCTGTGACATCTCAGCCAGATGACCACATACACCGTATTAAATGAATGTGGTAAACATGCTGCCTTTTTGGCTTCCTGGTGCTTTCAATTTGATTTCTAATTTTGGCTTTGTGGCTTTTCAGCATAGAAGGTGTCCACAATGAGTTTTATGTTTGACCTTGTAGTGAGGAAGAATCTGAATCCAGGATAGAGGCTTGCTTGACACCAAGGGGGATCCACGTGGCTGGAGCTGGAGTACCCAGCACGGTGTTTCAAAGCACCCGGATGCACACTGGGAAGCTGAAACAGGAAGGTGGCAAATGGGTGCCCAGCCTGTGCTCCTGCTGACTTCATGAGACCCTGTCTCAAAATAAAGGCAAGGCAGTCTGGACTCTGGGGTGGGCTCTGTGTGAAGGTCCTTGGTTCAATCCTCAATATCTCAGTACTATGAAATAAAAAAGTAAGGCTGGAGAGATATTTTGGTGGTCTAAGCACCTGCCTGGCAAGCACAAGGACCCAGGTTTGATTCCCAGTACCACAGGCCGTGCTGGCCCTGAAACCCTGAGTGTACCACGCTGGCCCTGAAACTGGGCATGATGGCGCATGCCTGTAATCCCAGCACCAGGGAGGCTGAGGCAGGAGGATCACTGTGAACCCAAGCCATGTAGCAAGACCCTGTACCAAATAAATACATAAATAAAAGAATTTTTAAAAATTTTAAAGAAAGTAAATAAATAAATGTTCACCAATAAAATGAAATACGGATCTTAGTGTTCAATGGCTCTGGACTGAAGTCACAGGCCTGACAGTAGCTGCCTGGGTAGCGAACAAATCAAAGTTCTCGGTCTGCAAAACAAAGAAGCAGCAGCAGCAGCAGCAGTGGCAGCGCCCTTCCACGGTGTCCTGACTTCTGTACAATGTACGCAGGGAGCCAGAGCCTGGGGCAGAGAATAAGTACTAAACAAATGCTGGCTGTCACTGTCCTCGTCGTTATTCTTTCCTGCTGTCCATCCCAGTGCTCAAGATTTTGAATTCAACAAGATTTTGAAAGGAAATAGAAAGGAGAGAAAAGATGCAACAAACAGAAAACAAACCCTCTTCTCTTTCAACCGCATCAAAGCAGTGGGTTTTGAATGGCTCGGAGGGGATGGATGGAGGGCGCACACCCAGGCCACAACCACTTGGAGATCAGCTTTCTGAGAGGACGGGGCAGGGCTGGTCCGCAGAGGAATCCTCCAAGCCAAGCAAGCCTGCAAGTGCCGGCAAAGTGTCCACTGCAGGAGGGAGCAACGTGCAGCCAATGATAAGGGAAGTTGTACAGTGAGAACGCTGTTCCCATCCGGTCCTCTTCCACTCATTCTGATCACAAGTAGGAGAAAGCCCCACACACACCTAGCTCTACAGCAGCACAGCTCATCACAGCTAAGTCTTGGAAGCAGCCTGCATGGCCACCAACAGCTGGCTGGATAAAGGTGTGGTATTTACTCCCCATGGAGTACTACTCTGCCCTAAAGAGGGATAAAACTTAGTCATTTGTAGGAAAATGGAATCATCTTGGGACCATGATGTTAGGTGAACTAAATCAGACACAGAAGCTATAATATTGCATGGTTTCTCTTTATACGAGGAAATGAGATTATACATGAAGAACAGAATAAACAATAATGGGAAACAGGAAGACTGATCTTTTGCAAAAGGAAAGGGGCAAAAAAAAAAAATAGAGGAAGGAGACGGGGAGTGGGGGAGGGAATGAAAAAAGAATTAATTTGCATTGCGATCATGAGCCAGTATCACACTCGAATGCAGCCATTGAGCACTGCAAGTGTGCATTAGGCTTTTTAAAAACAAGGACTACGGCTCTTTTAGATTTTTCACGCTACCCTAACACTAGCTTGGTACAGGAAAAAAAAAAAAAAAAAAGACCTGGGCTCAAGCTGGTGGGCAACTTCTTCCTGCTACCACTAACAGCACTGGTTTGCTTTTATTGTATTTGTGTGTACCTTACACAGTACATACAGCACACACGGACCCATTTTCGACTTGCAGTTAAGTGTACGAAACTTGTCCTTTAAATAGAGCAACATAAATATTAAAAGGGCGCTGGGTCCTGATGTGGACAGCGTCATAGCACAGCTGACACACAAGTTGAAGGGCTCCAGCACACAATGAGGCGCCGTGAGGTCGGAAACGACGGGCTCTGGACCCCGTTTCCCCCGGAGTCTATTCCACAGAATCCACCAGAGGACGCCCAGAAAGGAGACCTGGAACCCACTGCTGTGGTTCTGAAAACAAAGGCGGATGCGCAGCAGTGTCCGTCTTCTTCCTATGGGTCCCCTCCCTTCCCAAGCAGCAGTCATTTCTAGGGAACACGTCGCGAGTGGCTCACCTATGGTGATCTGGCTGACACAACTGTAGTAGCTGCCCGTGGTGGCCGAGGACAGGTTGTAACTGGCGCTGCTCACGTCTCTGTCTGTTAGGAAGATGAAAGACAGGAGGTTAGTGACGCCCTGGCCACGCCCTCCGCACGCACGCAGCTGAGCCTGCTCCCCAGCCACACACGGGGTGCACGTGAAATATTCGGCATCCGATCCCGACAGCCACACAGCCCTTTTAGTCCAGAGTCGCAGCCAGGGAGAGAAGAGCCCGCAGCTGGCAGGAAGCAGGGGACAGAGCTCTTAACCCAGACCTGAGGCATCGGCGAGGCTCCCCTGTGGAAGCAGCCTCCAAAGGAACACCTGAGGGGTGACTTATATTTGACTGGCAAAAGGGAAGGCACCAAGCACCTGGAAGGGGTGCTCTCGGGGTGTCAAGGGGCTCAGAGTCCACAGAGAGTCCTGCAAATTAGTGGCTGAGCATGGGAAGAGGGGAGAGCACGGCCCGGCTGCAAGGAGTCCTGGATATCTCAAGATTCCCTGTGAGAAGAGCTCGCTTGTACTCCAGAAAGATCGGGGTACAGTGTGGAGCGCAGCCCGGAGGAAGAGAAGAGGGAAGAAAGCCTGGGGCTTTGCGCTGCGCTGCACTAGTAGCTTGGGCGGGCTTCAGACTGTCTGAACCCTGGGTGACCTCGCAGAGGGTTCCTGGGTGCTGGGATCACAGCCTATGCCACTAAGCTAGCCAGAACGACTCCTGCCGGAGGCCACTGTAGTCATCTCGATGAGAGACAGCAGTGACCACAGCAGGGGCCCAGGGGCAGCGGAAACGGAGAAGTGGACACAGTTGCTTTCACAGCTGGAAGTAAGGCCCACAACATGAAACCCCTCACTCCCATGAACAGGAAATGTGCCAAGCAGGGGGCACTGGGAAACCAAGCTCCGCCTCCGCTGGGCGCCACCCCTCGCTGGGCCACCGCGCAGCTAGATGGAGGCCGAGGCTCCGGGCGGGCGAGCACCGCCCCAAGGCCACGCTCGGAGAGCGTCTGACAGCGATCGCCCAGGTCAGAACTTCTTCAAACTGTTCCGGAAACACAGCAGGAGCATGAAAGAAACCACGAAACTAGAAGACAGCGTGAAGGAAAGCCACCGAGGTGGCCTTGGGTGGGATATGACATTTTAGAGAACATGACGTTTTACTAGAAACATCACCTAGGAAAGAAATGACCGAGAAATGGAAGCTTAAGATCTATAGTCTGTTGTGGGAAAGTCAGAAGCAAAAGAATAAAAAAGACAACCCACAGCCTGGGGAAAGTGTTTGAGAAAGACAGCTCTGATAAAATACTCCAAATACACAAAGAATTATTAAAACTCAGCAATTTTTTTAATGGATTAGATATCTTACCGAGAAGACATACAGATGGCAAATTAGCGTAAGAAAGAAAAGGTCAGAGAAACGCAAATTAAACCAAAATGAGATAGCACCGCACACCTACCAGACTGGGCCAAATCCACTGACAACAAGAAGGGCAGGGCGTGATCGCCACTGCCCGTGGGAATGCAAAGTGCGACGGCCACTTTGGAAGGCAGTGCGACAGTTTCTTACAAAGCGAAACTTCATCTTACCATGTGATGCAGCAGATGTGCTCCTAGGTATTTATCCAAATGACTAGAAACTTAGGTCCATACAAAAACCTGACATAGATTTTATTCACAGTTGCCCCAATTTAATCGAGCTCTCTGTGAGTAGACAGAAGGTAAATCAGCTGTAATACATCCGGCCAATAGAATGCCAGTCAGCTCTTGGGCCAGTGGAATGCCAGTCAGCAGTCCAGCCAATGGAATGCCAGTCAACAGTCCAGCCAATGGAATGCCAGTCAGTGGTTGGGCCAATGGAATTCCAGTCAGCAGTCCAGCCAATGGAATGCCAGTCAGCAGTCCAGCCAATGGAATGCCAGTCAGCAGTCCAGCCAATAGAATGCCAGTCAGTGGTTGGGCCAATGGAATTCCAGTCAGCAGTCCAGCCAATGGAATACCAGTCAGTGGTTGGGCCAATAGAATGCCAGTCAGCAGTTCAGCCAATGGAATGCCAGTCAGCGGCGCAAATGAGAAATGGGTTCTCAGGCCATGAAAAGACATGGAGAAAACGTAAAGCATATCGCTAAATTAAAGAAGTCAACCTGAAATGGCCGAATGCAATTTTGTTGTACATCTAAAACTGCTTTAAAATCTAAACTCCTGACCACACCAACAGCATGGCAGGGCATAAATTATTTTTAAATACTAAAATAGCTACATGGTGTCTAATAACATAGGTTAGAGGAGTCATTAATAATAATAGTTGTAGGCTGGAGAGATAGGTCCGCAGCATAAGCGCTTGCCCTGGCAAATGTAAAGTCCAGAGTTCAATTCCCAGTACCGCATGCTGTGCCAGCCCCAGAACCCCAAGCATGCGGTGCCAGCCCCAAAACCAGGCATGGTGGCACACACCTGTAATTGTAGGGCTGGGGAGGCTGAGACAGGAGAATCACTATAGGTCTGAACTGCATAGCAAGACCCTGTATCAATAATAATAATTGCAAAACCTGAAAGAAATACTTGGATATTATGTAATACTAAAATAACCCTCTGATCTGCAATGGTGAAAAGTGTAAGTTTGAAGGGAAGAAATAATTAAAAATTATTCAGCTACATCCAAAGAGAAAGCATATCTACAAACACACTAGGTGAGGTGGAATGACAGCATTATGGAGATTGGTAGAAAAGATGGCTTTGTAGATGAGCATTTGTTATAAGAAAAAGTAGCAGATGCCTAAACAGAAAAGCCAGAAAATGGGGGTCATTAGGAGAGGGCACCCTGCAAAATGCTGAGCAATGCAGGTGTGGACCAGAGGCCACGCTGGTGGCCCTCAAAGGCCACATTCAGGCCACAGTAGGGTCACAAATGAGAAGGGAAACTGATAAGAAATATTGTCAGACTTCTTGGACAGTGGGAAAAAGCAATTCCAGCGCGTGTGGTCAATTACCTGGTCCTCAGTCTCACTCCCAGACCATCAGGATGCTCGAGAGCACATCCCGAACAGCTCACCAGCCCAAACAGCAGCCCTGGCCTGCGAGACTGCATGGGGTGCTCACCCCCAGAGCCCTGGGTTTGTCAAGGACAGAAACACCCTACCCAAGTCATGACTTCCAGAAGTGAAGGTGCACCTGCTATAAGGTAAATAAATGTTCACTGACTCAAAGAAAAAGAAAAAGATGGAGGCAACTGAGGCTGGACAAATAAATGACTGCTCCGCCTGCCCGCCAGCCCTAACTTCAGCACAGTTGCTGTGACCAGGCCCATGGACTGCCCACCAGAAGATCCAGGTTGGGAGCCCAAGCTTGCTCCACATAAGCTCTTTGAACTTGGCCAACCTGCTCAACTCCTTTTAGCACTGGTTGCTCTACATGAGAATGGTGATAAGGATGCTTATCTCACATTTTCAGAGAAAGGAGAATGAGGGGTGAGGCTAACAAGAATAAATCAGCTGCGCAGGCGCACACTAGCCAACCATTCAGTACGCATTTGTAGAATCTGCTGAATCAACAAAATCCAGACCTAAAAGATGTCAAAGGATTCCAACTACTCTAAAGTTGTTACTCCTAATTCTTTTGAAACTCTTACTAGTGGTTTTTCTTTCAAAGATTTTGGAAAGGAAGATGTCTTCCAGGGATAAGGTCAAGGTCATCAAAAATGCACACATTCCAATTCGAATCAAATCAGGATGGTAAAGTGAAGTGCTTACACTTTGAAAAGACTTCAAGCACCCAAAAGTACAAAGAGCCATGACATCTGTGGTACAAAGTGACTGTGTGAAGGATGCTGTCTTCCCTTACAGGGCTTAAGCCAAACATGCCAGACTTTAAGGGAAAACCTTAATATTCACCTAATCCTTGGGAAACCAATTGCAGACAAGGAAACAAACCAGGTAGCAAGTGGGAAAACTTGAGACTGTGAGTGAGACAGTAAGCACGGTGGATTCCAAGTCTAGTACCTGGATTAGATCGGTGGGCAGGCTACATCATCTCTACATGGCTCTGGATGCTTGTAATAGAAAATAGGAATAGTAAAGACACCTTCCATACAAGGTGTATAAGCATTAAATTACTTAATACACAAGGAAATCTTCCTATGAAGGCACTTAGCACATTGAAAGCATTCAGTTACTGTTAGTTATTACTTCTCTTTTACACTTAAAAAGTACAAAGATGAGCACAAAAGAAAATGTCTCATACAAAGGAAATGAATGAAGTAAGGCTGCACAAAGCACTGTGGGTATATCGTGAAGCATAATGGTGAATGAAATAACCAACCCCGAAAACAAAACATTGGATTCTATTGAGAAAAAGTTCAACCGACACAGTGACATTGTGCTGCTTATGGAGGCATAAATGGATGAGGAGACTGCGCAGAAAACTAATAAAATGATTAGCACAAAAGTCAGCCTGGAGGTTCCATCTGGTGGAGGAGGAGGAGGAAGTTGGAATAATGAAGAAAACAAGACAGAGGCAGGTTCTGTAGAAAATATCCTGTCACTTGACCCAGACAGTGGTCCCTTGGTATTTGCCTTATTTATTAAACTACAAGTTTGCCTTAGCCCTTGTCTGTATGACATGCAGATTTGTCTGTATGATACCAGAATTCATCAGTTTTCTTGCAAATCAAGAAGGCCAGCTAGCATGGCGGGGCAAATCTGGAATGCAATTCTGCAAAAATGTGTAAGAAAACAAGAAGAGCATAAGCGATGATGCCCAAGCACCTGCACTCCGCCAGGTGCTGTGCTGGCCTTCGGCACCTCGTGGGCATCAGTCTCCACTTGAGCTTCGGAACAACTGAGCCAAGGTAGCCGCGCTTGCGCCTACGCAGATAAGGAATGCGGCACCAAAGAAGAGAAGAGACTTGTCCCGGGTCCTACTCTGAGATGGCACAAAGCCTGGAATTAAAATCCAGGTTTGTCTTACGTTAGAAAAGCAATTGAGGACCTGGACCAAGACAGAAGGACAGATGAATAAGCAAGCTATGCTCCAGGGGTTCCTCCTGTATCTGGCGCTGCATTTTTTGAAAGTCACTTATCTGGTATGCTAAGCAATGAGATTTCCTAGATAATGACATGTATGCCCCCCCCCAGTGGAAATGTCTGTACAAAACTAACATATTTTTCTTTGCCTCAAATTATTTTCAGTATGTTCATAAACAACGTAATCTTATAACAAAAGATAATCAGGTCCCTCTCAGCACTTAGCCTATGCGATAAGTTCATCCTTACTCCAGTGAAAAAGAAAGAGTCAGACCTATCTATATCTTTCCACTGAATGTACTCTTCTGGAAAATATGTAGGAAATTCTAAGCAAAATTGTTCATATAAAATGATTTGTTTAATGTGGGAGCTTAGGCAAAAAAAAAAAAAAAAGAAAAAAAAGTCCCAAGTAGTACTATATACAAACCAGGAGCTGGATGTGCACAGTGCAAGAGGTGGACATGTTACATTTAAAGTTTAGCAAAACATAATGACTAAGTATAGAGTTGGTAAGAAAAAATTAAATAAAAGTTCAAGAGCAATTATCAAAATGACACTCACTAAATCTCCAAAGTGGTCTGTGGTGTTCAGGAAGCTAGGATCAGAGTGGCAGAAAAAAGTGAGAGGAGGAATTTAATAAAGAAGTTCAAGGTAAAATGAATTCAATGAGAAAATGTAATAAGAAAGAAAAAGACAGTACAAAGTAAAACAGGAGAAGTAAGCATGGGCAGATTAGCAATAACGATACATATAAGTCATCTAAGTTTGTTTTCTGAAATATTGGAGACAGGCTGGGCATGGCGGTGCACGCTTGTAATCCCAGACCTGGGAGACTGAGGCAGGAAGACTCATGTGAGTTCAAGGCCAGCCTGGGTTACAAAGTGAGTTCAAGTCAGCCTGAACTGTATATTGGAAACTCTGCCTCAAAAAGACAAACAAAAACACTTGTCATTTACAAAAGAAATGTCTAAAACAGGGATTCAGAAATATTGAAAGTAAAATATGTGAAAAGATACAGCAAGCAAAAACTAACCAAAAAGGCATCAAATACTAACCAAATAAAGCTAGAGTAATTGTTAAGTTTAAGTGTGTATGGCTTGGGGGTGTTGCCAGATGAACAATATAAATATTGTACAGGACATGTTTTGGAATGGTATTTTATAATGAATCACCCAAGAATCACATAGTACAAGTGCAGGAAATCTG
>NDGM011157203.1:0-10331 GCA_002564305.1 Octomys mimax | reverse complement strand
TCCCCTCCCTCTCCTTCTCTGTCTCAATCAATTTTTGCATATATATGCAAAATAATCATTTTTGTATATATTTATTTAATAAAATAGCAAATTTTTCTATTTTTTCTTTTCTTTTTAAATACAATAAAAAATCAGAAATTTTCTCACAATCCCATGTCCCAAAACTCCTGTCCTGGCCATGGTCCCAGGATAAATTATTCTCAGAAGGAGAACCAAAACTTTTAAAAGCTTATGAATAAAGAGGGACTTAAGCTCTTCCAGGATATGAGACACCAATGAAAAGTTCTTCTCTTCTCTTTATGAGACATTTTTGCAGTGAACCCTGATTGGGAGAACTGACTTCCCCTTAGAAATCAAAGTAAAGCTTTTAACTTTTTGTATCTACTAATTCAGCTCAACTTTTAAAATTGTCATTGCCTGTGACCAGCATGACAAAAGAAGGATGAACTACTAGACCCATCTGTCACCAATTTTTAGCATCATTTAATAGTACTTTTAACTATTTCAATTCAAGGGCACATACTTTAAAGGGGAGATGATATCTTATTTTGGGACACATCATGCTTGTACCAAATTCATCCTACCACCTGTGATATATGAAAAGGTGTCTCCCATTTAGCTGCTTTGCTACTGAGATTTCCTTAGTTAAGGAGGATGAGATTAAATAAAGGTCTTGGGGGAAGCAGTGAGTAAAGAAAAAGAAATTATTCATGTTAGAGTGATTTTTTAAATTTTTTTTATTTTGCGGAAGGATCTACAGGGTGTTCAGTTCTCAGTACTAGATCAGACTTGTAGTGACCAGCCTGTTTACAGCTCCCAAGAGCTGGGATTACAGGTGCATGCCACCACGTCCAGTCTCAATTTTTGTCTCAGCTTACCCTGGGGGCAGGGCCAGCACAGCAGCAGAGTGATTAACTTGTACTAATGTATACCCCATCTTCTATATTTTCACTGAATAGCTCACATTCTGAGGAAGGCAACCAGTCTTGAGCAAATCAGAACCATTGCTCATCCTTCTCCATGTGAGGAAAAGATTTTTAAGATCTCACTGAAGGAAATTCATAAAGAAAAGGAGACTGAAAAACTGGAGACACTTTGCAAACTTCAAGTTCTGTAGATATTGCAAAGTGCAATGAAAGCTTGTGGACAGGTCTTAAGAACTGTGGGAAAACATACAGCCAGAGAATCAACGTGAGAACTACAGAATGACTTAAAAATGTGAATGCCCAGCCCAGGCATGAAGCAGGGATGTACCCATTTAATGTTTCCCCCAAATTTGCCACTTACTTGTGTTCAACAGCAACAAAAAATCTTTGAAAGCAGCCCAGTGTCAAGTTTCTGGAGATTCCTACTTTGATGTTGCTGTATTTACTAATAAGGCATTTGATCATCAGGACCCAAACAAAAAATAAATCTATACTACATGTCTTGTTGAGATAATAAACATTTGATGTTGTACTTCATTGATGTCTCAGGTTAGTAACCCTGTTCACTGGCAGTTGAAGTTTGTTCTGCATGATTCTAATTGATCTTATTCCGATTCCTAGTGATCAGTTTCTTTACAAAAATCTCAGAATTTT
This sequence comes from Octomys mimax, assembly GCA_002564305.1. Classification (NCBI taxonomy): domain Eukaryota; kingdom Metazoa; phylum Chordata; class Mammalia; order Rodentia; family Octodontidae; genus Octomys; species Octomys mimax. Next base: position 8,751 of record NDGM011157203.1, on the reverse strand, counting down.
AATGTAGTAAATACAATTTTAGTGTAATAAATATGTAGCTTATCTCTATTTCCTTCACTTAAAATTTGAGCCACTATTTGATGCTTCTGAGTTTTCTACTGCATTTTTTCCCTATCTTTTTCTCGGAAAATATTGAGTTTTCAGTTGCATCTGTATAGCTCTGCTGTTTTAGAAACTATAGTTTGTGAAGCCCGAGTATGTTGGATTTCCTACAAACAGGCACTTCATGAAGAAGTACACATGGACAGAAATACCTGAGAATGTGATTAGCATCTTTGGCCATTAGAGAAATGCAAGTCAAAGCAAAACTTTTGCTCCATCTTACACCAGAAAGAATGGCCATCATCAAGAACTCAAGAAACCATACACCCTGGCAGGTTTCAGAGAAAAAGTAACTCTTTCACAGTGTTGATGAGATATCTGAACTAGTGCAGCCACTATGGAAAGTGGTATGAAGATTTCTAAAAAAAAAATCCTAAGAATAGAAATTCCATTTGACTAAGCCATACCTATTTTGGGTATCTTCGTGGAAGATTAAAGATATCACACTGCTGTGACACATACATGCACATATTCATAATGGCACAATTCATAATAGGTAAATATGCAAGCAGCCTATCTTCCCATCAACAGATGAATACATAAAGTACAGAATGCATATTACCAAGAGTACTACTCTGTCACAATGATAAATTTGAGTCATTGTATGAAGACTGATACATCTGGGGTCAATAAGTCCTTTTTTAATGTTTTATGCATTCATTTACTTGGTACAGAGTCTCACTACACAGCTCAGACTTGTAGTGATCCTCCCATCTCAGCTTCCTCAGTGCTGCGATTACAGGCATGTGCTACCATGCCTGGTTTCAGTGGTCAGCAAGGCATGCCCTTCTGGGGCCAGTACGCCATGCATTACTGGCATCCTTGTGCTTGCTAGGCAGGTGCTTAGACCACTGAGCAATCTCTCCAACTCATAATTCTAAGTGAAAAAAAATCAGACACAGAAAGTTAAATATCACATGATTTGCCTTATGTGATGGTTAAAAAATATAAATAATTATTGAGAAAAAAATAAGAATGGCAAGAAACAGGAGATAAACATTGTGGAGATGGGAAGGAGATTGTGTGGAGATGGGAAAAGGTAGATGGTAGCAAAGTGAGGGGAAGGGGAAATAAAAAAGGGCAGGATGCCACGTGCCTAAGTACCAGTGCTCTACAATGAGGACATTCATTATATAGGTAGAATAACAAACTCATATTTTTTAAAAAATAAAGGAATAAAAATAAATTCTCTAATGAGATTTCGTAGAAAAGCTGAGATGTCATGCTTTTTTTTACTCTACTTTACTTAAAAATTAGGTTTTTTTTGTTAATTTTATTTTTTTGAGATATGGTCTTGGTATGTAGTCTAGAATGGACTTTAACTCACAGGAATCCTCCTGTCTCCATCTCCTAAGTTCTGGAATTACCAGAGTCTGTCACAACATCCAGTAATGTTTTCCTAGTTGAGGCAAAAACACAAAATAAAAGTTGAGTAGCATCTTCCTGTCATCTATAGTATCATAGCATCCTTCTCCATGAAGTCTGATTGAAATAATTAAATAACATTTGAATTCATGAGTGAATTTTACATACATTTTCATTTCTTTTTTAAATTTAGTCTTAGATTTCTCCCAGAACTAGACAAAGAAAAATGAAAATGTGTAATCGTGTGTCATGTTTAATGTATATTCTTTGGTCATGTGGAAAACATGCATTCCTTTTTAGTTCTATCATTAGACACATCTAAATTCTTACATAATGCCCTTAAAGTCAAAATTTCCAGAAGTTTCCTCCTTAATGATGTAATAGTTGTTCTTGAGTCCTTACCAGGAGAGGAATTTGGTATCTTTACTTTCTATATACTTCCCCAGCCTCAATTCTCTGTCCTGCCTACCTCTCATGGTCTTTAGAAAACTGTCTGCTTTATTATTATTATTATTATTATTATTATTATTATTATTATTTTTTCATGTTCTCTATTTTTCATTAATTTCATTATGTGCATAGTTTTCATAAGCATGGTTACCAAGATTATTTAGGCACAGTTCTCTAGACAGATGAATTCAATCTTTCCATGAGCTAATGTCTATGTCTTCAAATTCAAGTGTTGAATCCCCACTGTGATGATTTGAAGAGATGAGTATGAGGAGAAGAGGTCATGGAGATGGCATCCCTGTGATGGAGCCAATATCCTTGTAACGAGCTAAGAGACCAGAAGTACAGCCCTTTCAACCTGTTAGGACACTGCTGTAAGGCTCCAGGTGTGATTGAAGAAAGTGGCCCTTACTGGTCACTGAATCTACTGATCTTGAACTTCTCAACTTTAAAAGTATAGAAATAAATTTATAATAGAAGACAATGACAACAAGATCAAGATATGATATATGCATCCATAAGTATGCCACCACAATCTCTATTGTTCTATATCATGAATATGCAGTTATCTAAGCAATTCTAAGCTTTAAAACCCACCCAGTCTAACATATTTTATTGTAACAGCTTGAATGGACTAAGGCCAGTTCTCATTGACAAGGTCTTTATCTCCTCACTACCCTATTTATAAGTTTTGCACTTTGATTCCTTTCTTTACAGCTCACTCCTTCCTAAATAGATTTTTAAAGATAAGTACAGGAGTCATTTCATACTTCCTGAATTAGTATGTAACTTCTTCCTTCACTTGGAAATAGCAGTTTAACAGGGAAGGGCATTCTGTGTCTCAACATTTTCCCCTCAAAATGTTCTAGCATTTCTTATTTTCTGGTATTTAACATTAAAGAAAAATTTGAAGTTGGCACAAATTATTTTTATTTATAAATGACTTGTTAATTCCCCTAGATGGGGGGCCTGCCCCTAGCTCAGCTCTTTAAGTGGCTGCTTCAACAAAAGTCAGGCTCAGGTTGCTGTGGTTAGATCCCCACAACTCAAGCCAGCCAAACCTGCCCTGAAGGCATTCGGAGCAAAAAAAAATTCTCCTAGATGATGATATGATTTTTTATTTGTGAAATAATTTATCATAAAAATATTATTAGTAGATGAAGATGGTAGCACACAAATATAATAAATGACCAGAACATGTATGACTAAGGAAAATATAGTATGTGGTCAGTTTATTTCTTTTAATTAATTTTATGTTAAAATGGGTGAATTCTTTTCATGCATAATATCTGAACTTCCCAAAGTTGTAAGATTTTTCCTTCACATGTCTTTGAAAATATTTTTTGTTGTATTCATTGTCCCCTTCCTTTTTTTGTTTTTGTTTTTTTATTTAGGAATGTTTATTATCTCTATCATTAAACTTGCATTCTTCACACTTCATCTATCTGTCAATTTCTGATCATGCTTACTTCTTTATTTTCTTTGGGTGATTTTTTTTTTATCAAAGCTGTTTACATCATATAACTCAATTTTTGAAGCTTGAATTATTTCCTTTCTTCTAATTCCTGTTGTAAACACTGGAGTTGTTATTTTTCTCATATATTTTCCTTTAAATATTATAAAATAATATTTTCATGTATTTGATACAGGGTCTCACTATGCAGCTCAGACTCGTAGTGATCTTCCTGTCTTTAGGCTCCCCAACACTGGGATTACAGGCATGCGTGACCACTCCCTATCTCGGTTGCCAGCTCAGCATGCCCAGGGATGGGGCTGATGCATGCCTAAGCAGGTGTTTCATCTGCTGAGCTATCTCACAGGCCCTAAAATATTTTTTCACATATTATCATATCATAATATTTTTACTGTGTCTTCTTTACAATTCTGGATAGGTACCATGTAAGTGTTTGGGGGATTTTCTTATGGTATGGATTCAGGATTCCTCATTTATTGTTTGCATAGCTGATTTATTTTCTTCTTTCATATTTTACACATTAAAGTAAACTACATATCATTTTGTTTGCTGCATTTTATCTTCCTTTACTTTATTTAAATCAATGCAGATAATCATTTATACCGAACTGGATGGGAGAAGTCTCTGTGGGCCACTTTGCATTACCTGGGTCCTGTTGGTCCAGGTCACCAGAATAGTTTTCTTGGTTTTTTTTTTCCATTGGGAATTGAACTCAGGACCTTTTGTTTGTCATGTTGGCATTTGTACCACTGAGCTATATTCCTAGCCCCATCATATTGGTTATTAAATCTCATAAAAGAGGCGGCAAGCAGAACTGAGGTGACAGCATTCTCACTCTTATGGAAAAAAAACCCCTCACTTTTGTATTTTATTCTTTGTGTGCTCATTGAAACTGAGATGAATCTATGAACAAGATTACTTCTGATTGGCTGAGATCCACTCTGGTTATACCACAATGTTTTGTCTTCTTTTTTCTTTTTTCTTTTTTAATTTTCTTTATCCTTTATCCTTTCTTGGGGGCTATTGTTGTTCTTCCAGCTCTGAAAACACTATTTGAATGTAAGGAGATCTAGTTAATTTAGCTAAAAGTGCTGACTTCAGTAGGCTTTCTCATTAGTTCAAGATGAATATAGCCAACAGTAATTCCCAAAGATCTCCTGATTTCCTCTTTCTTCAGGACATGCCCAACATATAAAGGTAGTTGGTCTGCTTCCCATCTCACTCATCATCCACACATACAAAGTGTACACCAAGACTATGTTTGAAATAATCTCTACAGAGATCTCCGTTGGTCACTGAGCAGCATGGCATAGCTGCTGACACAATGGAAGGGACATAGTGGTCCCATGACCTCCCCTCAATTCTTAATCAAGGATCAGATGTTACTCATCTCTTTTTCACAAGGTTCCACAGCTTTCCCAGGCAGGGGAGTTATCTGTGCCTTCTTCCATCTTTCTTGAGTGTGCCAAGCCCTGCTTTTTATTTAGAAGTAACAGCGCACACTGGTTGGGTAATACCAAAAAGATCACTGGTATCACGCCTTAATTTTTGTCCAAAGGAGAGTTTAGAGTTTTCCCTTCATTGACACATCTTGGTAATGTTGGTTAGTTTCTGAGACAGAGATTTAGGTGCTCATTTTCAATGTAATCACTCATTTGATGAATATTCCCTAAATGCTCAGTAGCTTCCATCCACAATGGACTCTATTGTGTTGTCTACCATTATCATCTTTCACTCCAAATGTACCTGTTTTGATTAGAGGTCTGGGATTCTGCAAAGCCAAGCTCTGGGGCACAGGTTCTCCAGGAGGCACTGCTAATAGGCAGTATGAGGGGGATCCTGGAATAAGGAAATGAAACGTGTATTGATCTGTTTGCATCTATATCTGTCAAACTAGCATCAAATTTGGTCTTATTCTACTCAGCTCTCTCCCTGGTATTTACACAACTCCTTTTATTTCTTCCTTCTATTGAAGTGACAGGTTTTAGTTTTCTGTCTGACTAGACCATGATTGATACAAAGATAGAGCCAAGCTTTAACATAGTTCCTCTGTAGGAGTATAGCAAATGACAAAAACAAGTAAACCAAAGAATCCAGTATAGGATGAAAGATGCATTAGTAAGATGAATATAAGGTACAGTGCTGGCAAGAGGATAAACAGGACCTTAGGAGAGTTGGAAGCTACTTCAGAGATGAAGTAGCATCTATTTGAGACCTGCAAGTCTCAAAGTAACCCTCAAGATAAGTGTTCATTAGGGACTAATGAGCAAAAGAAAGTACCACAGCAAGGGTGAAGAGAGAATGTTTCTTTCAAAAGGGTAATAAAAGGCACAGAGTAATTGAGACCAGAAGTAAGATGGCATGTGCTGTAGTTTCACATTTTTCCTGTGTTTCTGGATCACACTAGGTGAGGTTTATGGCAGCAAGCATTAAGTCTTTAAAGGCTAAATGATGCCAGCTCATGAATGACTTCATTATGAGCCATTTTAAGAAGTTTAAGAACAATGCAATAAATAATTTTGAGCAAGAAAGTGACTTGTACCTGTGTTTACATGTTAGGAGGATGGGTTGGAAAGAATAGGTAGAGTGGCTGGAGTCAAAGGGACCAGATGGGAAATTACTTTATTTATCCAAGGGGCAGATGTTGTTAGCCTAGAATTAAGGTAGAAGAGGTGGAAATAGAGAAAAGGGGAGAAGTTTGGAAGGCATAACAATGTTAGAACAACAGAATTTAGGTAGTTTGGATGAGAAAGATCAGGCAAAGGGAGGAATCAAAGATTCATTCACTTGATGAATATTTATTATTGGCTTATCATAATTGGACTTTTTAATGTGTTTTCATTCAGTACATACTTCAATATATAATGATCAAATAAAGATTAGAGACATTTCTGTATCCTTAAACACATTACTTCTTTGCATTGTGAATCTTCAAACTCATGTCTTCTAGTTCTTCATAAAATACATAAGACATTGTTGTAAACTATAGTTATACTAGTGTCTTCTAAAATATTAAATTTTACTCGTCTATGTAACTATATTTTGGTACCCATTATCCAAACTCCTACTAATACTATTTCACACAAATATTTCTTGTTATAGAATAGGAACTGTATTGAATATGTCAACAATGAGATGATTCTCAAATGTTTGGCTTGAAAAACTTTGTAGATATGGGGAGATGGCTCAGTAGAATAAGCGCTTCCCTGGCATCCTGAGTTCAATCCCTGGTTCTGAAAAAAAAAAAAAAACTTTGTAGATGATACAGTGTCATTAAATATGTTTCTAAGTTAATATCTCTAGAGTCAGAAAAAAAATCCTCTTTTGTGATTTACTCTTATTTTGTCAGTTCTGTAAAATGTGGGGTTCTGGGGTACATCTCACAAATTTATACTAATTCTTAATGACATACCATTTCTATTCTCAAGTATTTTAACCTTGAATATTGTCTTTATTCACCAGACTGAGTAAGATAAGAATTCAAAGTTTTTCTTAGTATTTGTGGGATAATTTATTCTCACAGGCTTTACCGAACAAGGAAGGCATTCTTGAAGATTATGTAGATGAAACAATTTTGCATTCTTACCATAAGAAAGAATTTTAAGACCCCAGTTAGCTTCACTTCTATTAGATCTCCGTCAGATAACACCACCATGAATCTTTATCTCTAAAATTTATATTTCCTTCTTTCTCTTTTTTTCTACAAAATTCAACCTCCTGCATTGAAAATTTTTTCTCCAAAAATAGGAAAAAATTCACTTTATTAAGAGAAATTTATCTGTTAATCAGACTTCTATCCCAACACTTGCATATCCAATCCTACTGTAGTGTATCTTAGTGCATTTTCTGTTGATATAAGAGACAGCTTGAGAAAAGAAAAGAAATGAAAAAATCAACTTACTCTGGGTAAAATTCCAAAGGTAGGAGTGAAAATGAATGGACGGGCTGGAAAGATATCTCAGCAAACTAAGAGCCTGCTTTGGTAAACACAGAGATCAGGGTTTGAACTCTTGTCCTACATGCTGTGCTGGCCATGCCCCAGGGGCACAGTGAGATGGGTACTGAGTCCAGTAGTGTTGGTGCAACCCTGTAATCCCAGAGCTGGGGAGGATGAAAACAGGAGGATCACTATGAGTCCAACCTGTGTAGTGAGACCCTGTACCAAATACATAAATTTTTTAAAAAAGGAAAAAAAATGAATGGATGAAGGGAAAGACACTCTATATTTTATTAATCTTATAGGACAATAGTAGAAATGTGGCAGCAAATTGTATCACAATAATATAATCATTTGTTATTTGTTGACTCAAGACAGGTCTTGTAAATATCTGTTATGTACAAACTATTATGCAATGTTCTAGGGTGAGTACACAAAAGATAAGTCATATCACAAATTAAAATGTGTTACAAAAATGAGTTGTTTCAGCTCCAAGAAGGAGGGATGCTCATGCTCACATATAAAGTTGCTAGGCAGAGGGTTTGAAATTGACATCAACTTCCTGAAAGTACAAATAAATGCACTCTAGTAGTAAAGCAGTTCCTTTTCTCCCAGCTAGAGAAAGGACTCCACCTGACCTCAGCTTTTTGTCTCTTATTTCTCCTTCCTCCTCCTAGGAACTCTGAGAGCTGTGTGGATGCAGCAATGTGTTTTTATTTAGGTAACCTAAGCATGCTATAAATCTTAAAGTTTTGAATAAAGATATCCTAAGTTAAAAAACAAATTCATTAAAATGTGTTAAAGAAGACACACACTGCAACAGTAAATACTATATAAAAATAAATTATTAATTTAAAAACATGTATCATTGCATATACTTATAAAAGCATCATTTTAATTTGATTCTCAGTGAAATTCTGAATGTTAAATCCAACTTTATCATCTAAGCCAATCTTGTTTCAGATAATTGAAAATACATATATTGCATTCATTTCTAAGAATCCATTTTAGCCTTCTGATTAAAATATCTATCATCTGTCTATGTATTTCTATCTATCTAATCTTTTAGATATACAAGCATTATTATGTAACTGCATAGGCCTATAACTTTACACTACATTTACTTTATGTTGGAGATAAAAGTAGAAGGAAGGAAAAGAAAAGTACATTGACATTGAGCAACTAAACTTAATTTGTGGTTAAACAGTCAAAGACACAGACCTAAGTCTTAGTCAAGAAAATGATGTTTTATCACAGAGGGCTAAGGGGTTCCAAAAAAAGGTAGAGCCCCTACACAGTGGAATAAGCTAGTAAAGATTCCCTGTGCAAGTTGTCTTTATTTTATTAAGAAATAAATATAAATTAGACAGTTTCACAGCTGATTAATAGGACAGTTTTGATAATCAATACATTGTACATTGTT
>NDGM011157199.1:0-11757 GCA_002564305.1 Octomys mimax | reverse complement strand
GCTGGGGGATTGAACGGTGGTCCCTGTGCTTTGCTAAGCTTGTTCTAAGTAGGTGCTTTAGACAACTGGGCCATCTCACCAGGCCCCCTTTTGCCACTTTAATTTCCTGCGTGCCACCTTAAATTCATATCTCCACATACATACAGATTGTCTAAGAATAATTTTGTGGTTGTGCTGAGAGGGGAAAAAGTAACTTTTTCCACATATTTTCCATTATGTCCTTATGGCAATATAAGCCTGCTGACTCTTACTGAGCATTTTCCTTCAAAAAAATTCCTATGATTTTTTGAGGATTCCCTTTTGAGGATTCCCTTCTCCCCTTAAGCCTAGGTAAGTAGATATTAATACATGTTTTCTGTTACCTGTTTTGAACTGGAAATTAGTCTTAAGTTTTCTTAAATGTCATCCCTTTAATTTGAAAACTATATATCTTAGTCACATAGATTTTTTTATCCTAGTTTCTGCTAGCTGTCTTAATTGAATCATTAGTCTCAAGAGGAGCTAAGTAAGTAAATGCGCGCGCTTGTGCGCGTGCACACACACACACACACACGGTCCAAGTCAGTCCTGGCACACACCTATGAAGAGCTATTCTTGAGTCTGTACTTTTTTACCTGGGTGCTAATAAAGGTATTCTATAGGGTTAGACAAAGTATTTTAGACACATACGTTGACTATCGAGATTATAAAAACTTAATTCATTCATTTAATATTGATTAAACATGAGAATTTGTATTCATATTTTGAAGTCCATACTTTTCGTTTAGCTTCCAGGAAAGAAAACAACTAAACTTTGGGTTCCAGATGAAGAAGTTTCTCCTGAGACCATGGTCAAAGTAAGTAATTTGTGTAGATATGTTGATTTTCATATACTCTATCATAATATTGAGAATGTTGAAATTTCTCCTGTTACAAAGATACAACTATTCAAATTATTTAATTATTTATAGTTATTGTTAGATATTATCTTGGACTGTGAGAGTATAACATGGCAGTGAACTACCTGGGGCCTTATGGATAGCAACATAAAATCCAATTTGAAGGGGAATAACAGCTTTGTTCCTGTTTTTACCTCTTTTACTTTCAGCCTTTTAATGGTAAAATGAAATTTTTTTAATCTTTTGGACATTTTCCTGTCTAATAGTGACAGTGATCCATGTTTTAAGACTACAAGTTTTCCATAAGTTTTAATAAAACTTTTTATTTTTTATAAAATTTAGTTAATAATTCCTTGAGTTAAGGGTTTTACATAAAAGCTGTACTCATCAATGGTATAGATAATATTGATTTATTAAAAATGTATGATGTATAGTGTAGATCTCATTTTAATCCACTGCAAAGGTGTGAAAGTCAGAAACATGTTAAATACTACTTACTGTTTTAGTTCTTATTTTTTGTATATCTTCTGTGGTGTGAGGGTGTGTGTATGGGGGGTTCCATGTTATAAACTTTTTTTCCTTTTTATGAAGCAGTTGTTCATTTTTAAGATTATTGAACAATGCTGCCTCATTTGATGATAAACCAACTTTCTCAGCCTTTGTCTTTAGTAGCAGTATTTTGTCTGTTCTCTAGAGGTGTAAAACTTTTTTTCTTAAAAGCATCCATCAAAATAGTTCTTGATTTTCTGTTTTAATGATTGCTAATAGACAATTTTTTAAAATGTAGTATATTTTACTTATCAATTTTTTTATTAGATTCAGGCTATTAAAATGATGGTTCGGTGGCTACTTGGAATGAAAAATAATCACAGTAAATCAGGAACTTCTACTTTAAGATTGCTAACGACAATATTGCATAGTGATGGAGACTTGACAGAACAGGGGAAAATTAGGTATGCAATTATTTCACAATTCATTTAATTATATAATATTTCAACTCCTAAGGTAACTTTAATTTTGTAGTTTCTTTTTAAAAGGAATTAGTAGTATTTCCTAGGTGCACACATTTTTACTGTAATAATGTTTTGTGTAGTGATTATTTCACAGTGATCGTCATGTGTGGTGCAGGTGACTGAAATAGATTGCAAACATTTTAAACAATAGATGAGTGCTTTTTGGAATATTTAATATGTAAGCATTAATATGTAAATTAGTAACTGATGTTTCATAGTCTGGTTAATGTGTAGAGAAAAGAGATAACTTGGTGGAAGGTAACTTACTGAATATATTTCTGAAATGCAGTTTTCAAGATGTGCTTGATATGAATCATTTCGAATGCACACTCTCTCTTTTTTATTTTGTTTTGTTTCATTTGAAAGATACAGTGTAGTCGAGTGGGCCTTCCATAGCTGTGAGTTCCCACATTTGTGGCTTCAACCATCCATGCTTGAAAATATGTAGGGGAAAAACCCCTTTCATTTGTATTGAAACTGTACAGACTTTGCTCCTTGCCATTTCCTCAGTAATCCAATATAATAATATTTACATTGTTGACTAAGTATTACAAAAGATACTTTAAAATATGTGGGAGGATGTATACAGATTATATATAAACACTTCCATATAACGATCTTAAAAACCTTTGCATTTGGGTAGTGAAGGGTTGGTCTTGGAACCAGTTCCTTCTGGATATCAAGCAACAAATGTATAGTTCAAAAATAGTCATTCATTCTAGAGCTCTCATGCAAATCCTGGTGATCATTACTTACTAGGTGATCATTAACTAGTTACCTGAATTGGTCAGTACCTCAGTTTTCCTGCCTATAAAACAGAGATAATGATTATACCCTATCTTATCTAGTAGTTATAATATACTTAAATAGCATAATATAATTAATAGTATATAATGTCTAGCAGTAGTAACTAGAAGTTTTTTTTTGTGGTACCAGGGATCGAATTTGTGACCTTGTGCTTTCTAGGCAGGCACTTATGCCACTGAGCTATCACCCCGACTCCTAGAAGTATTGATGATGATTAAAAGATAGACGTCTGCTTAGAGAGGCAGTATATTTCAGCAGTTAAAAACATTGGCAGACCACATGCCATACTATCCCTGTTTCCGGATGTGCTGAGCTGGCCACCACATCCGGAGTGTGGTGGTGTGCACCATGTAATCCCAACACTGGGGAGACTGAAAACAGGAGGGTCACTGTGAGTTCAAGCTGCATAGTAAGACTCTGCACCCAAAAAAAAAAAAAAAGTTGGCAGACCACACAGTTTCAAATTCATGTTCTGTCATTTATCTCCTGTTTTTATTTATTAGCAGGCTATTTCATTTCTACATGTCAGATGCCTCACTTTAAGATGAGATTAACTATAGTAACTGCTTGTAGAGCTTATATAAAGATTATGTATATTAAAATATGTTCAGTAATTGAAATAGTACCTAGTGTGAGGTGTTACAGAAAGTGGATTCTAGGGAATCCATGTGACATTCAGAAACATCTAGGAGCTGCCTGGAGTATAGTAAGAATAATTCTAGTGAAAACAAAGGCAAATGTTGGAAGAGCGGAGATGAGAAGGGGAATGTTGTCTTTTACTGTAATAAGCTTGATTTTTTGTTTATCCTTTATTTCCATGTAGGAAAGAGAGTTTCCTTTATTAATAAAACAAAAGACAACTCAAAATTTTACTGCATTAAAATAGAAACACTGTGTACTTGGAAAAATTTAAGGATAAATATATTGGGAGCATCTGTTATTCATACTTGTGAGGAAAGCATCTCACTCTTGGCTTACGTTGTAAACTAAGTACTGTAATTACCTATTAATAGCTACTTAAAGTGTTGCTACTGATGAGTTACAAAGCACCTGTGGGGCTTGTCCTGAAACTTTAGAACTGTATTAATGTTGGCTTGCTGTCAGTATTTTCACATAATCTTTAAAAAGATTAAGGGAAGGGTCTTAAAACAACTAGATCATATATATTATAGATACATAATTGTACAAATGTTGAGTAGTTTTTACTTAAAGACAATACTAGGTAGAACCTAATTAAGCACCCATCATCTGTTATTAGTCCAAGACTCCTGCAGCTTAACTACCTTATGACTGTATTAGGAAGGACTGTTTAGATGTATGTACAAGTCTAGAATTCTGTGAGGTGTGCTTAAGTTAGCAGTTTCCCTCTTAAGCTTAAAAAGAGCCTTTTAGTAATATTTGAAAATTTAATTTAACATTTTTAGACAGTCTAGCCTTGAGCTCACTTTTTTTTTTTTTTGTGGAACCAGGGATTGAACTCAGGCCCTTGCATTTGGTAGGCAAGCACTTATTCTATTGAGCTATCTCCTCAGTCCCCTTGACCTCACTATTGTTGCCCAAGTTGGTTTTGCACTCGTGGCAATGTGCCTGCTTCACCCTCCCAAGTGCTGGGATTACAGGTGTGCACCATCATGCCTGGTAAAAAATTTTTTAAAAGAGTGCTTTTTATCCACAAAACTACTTTCATTGTACTACTTTTATTTTTAGTACACTAGTTATGGTTGACTTATTGGCAAGTTAAGGCCAGTTATATGCCTGATCTATATAAGTAAGCATATCTCTAAAAATATGCATAGAATCATATTTTAAACCTAGCAGGTAAACATGTAGATAGATTTGTTGTGGGCTTGCCTAAAGAATAGTTTTGTGTAGTATGAGAGAATTAAGTGATGTTAGCAATGCTAATGCAGACTGAGGTTTACGAGAAGAATTTTGTAGACACCGCGTTTCAGTTTCAAAGTTAAGTAAACATAATATTGTGCTCAGTATTATTGAAGTACTTAGTCTATTCTGTTCACTGTAATATAAAAAAATACCATAGATTGCATAGCTTATAATTATTAGACTTTTCTCTCAGTTGGAGGGCATGGAAGTTCAAGAGCAGGGTGACTGCATGCTTGGGTTTGGTGGGACCCCTGTCCCAGGAAAGCAGACTCCTGAATTCTTGCTTTGTCATATAGCAGAAGGGGCAGAGTCCTTCAGGCCTTCTTTATAAGGACACTAATTCCAGTCATGGGAGCTGTGCCTCATGACTGAATGAACTCACCTCATAATACCATCAACGTGGCGTTTGAGAGGAGGACCCCTCCCTCCAAAATAACATAAAGACCATAGTGTTTTCTACCCCTTGCCCCTGAGAATCTCTCAAAATTATCTGTACAAAGTAGTAATGGTTTTATATAAACAGGAATCTTATCTATAGTCTTTCTTGCTTATTTTTCAGTAAACCAGATATGTCACGCCTGAGGCTTGCTGCTGGGAGTGCCATTGTGAAGCTGGCACAAGAACCGTGTTACCATGAAATCATCACATTAGAACAGTATCAGCTATGTGCATTAGCTATCAATGTAAGGAAAATGTTAAATGTCAGATGCAAGTTTTTATGGTCTTTGACATCTAGAAAGAAAATTTCACTATATAAATGTAGATGAAATGTTTATATGTTTCAAAAATTCATGCATGAGAAGAAATATTTCAGAGGTTTAAAACTGTCATTTGGCTTTTTGTTTGCTAACGTAGTATCAACTTGTTCTGCACAGTACTGATTTATAAAGTTAGCTCCTGTATTGAACCATGTACCAAAACATTACTCCTAGGGGTCATACAAGGGTAAGTTCCTCAGACTGGTCACAAAATTTTCATTAACTGGTGAGTATACAGTTTTGTTTTATGTGTGTTTCTGTTTAAAGAAACACACACACACTCCTGCATTTCATTAGTGTTAAACTAATAGCCAACAGCACTGCTTCATGCTTGAATAAAGCTGAAAAAGTACACATTTTTCTCTGTAAAAGTTCATTATAGCTTTATTGTGCTTAGGAACACTAAACAACCATTCATTACTATGGTTAGGAGCCATTTTAAACACTGAAATTGCTGAAAAGCACAAAAAGATGAAAAGCTTGCTACTAAATAGACTAACCTCATACACTGAGAACTGAAACAATAAAGCAGGGCTCTTATTTTAGCTTGGGATGCTTATTCAGGCCACTCAGGTTTTTTTTAAATTGCTCTGCACAGTTAGTTGCTAATGACTATAAAATTGCTACAACAATTGATTTGGGGTTGCAAGTAAATTTTATTTATTTTTTACAAATAATGAAGCAAATTCTTAATTATGCAATCTGTGAATAATGAAGATTGACTATATTTATTTCCTAAAATAAAAAATAGAGATATTTATAGTTTTATAAAATACATGGAATAGGGGCTGGCCAGATAGCTCAGTGGACTAAAGTGCCTGCTTAGGCAGAGCACAGCGGCTGGGGTTTGACCCTGAGCAGGCCGTGCCGGCCCCACCCCCAGGGTGCACTGAGATGGGGATGGAGACTGGGTGTGGTGGCACATGCCTGTAATCCCAGCACTTGAGAGGCTGAAAACAGGAGATTTCAGTACAAGTCTGATCAGTGTAGTGAGACCCTGTAGACCCTGTACTAAATACAGATAAGTAATAAACAATAGATGAAAAAAATCTTTTCTTTCCTGCCATTTCTCAGTGTGAAATCTAAATGACATCTACGGCCATACCACCCTGAACACGCCTGATCTCGTCTGAAATCTCAATGACATTTCATAGATCTAAAAGCATAGTTTATATTTGACTCCTTAATTCTTCTACCTTGTTGAAAAATTCAAATCCTTGGGGTGGGGAGATAGCTCAGTAGAATAAGCGCTTGCTTGGCAAGCACAAAGGCCTGAGTTCAATCCCCGCTTCCGCAAAAAAAAAGAAAAATTAAAATCCTTATATCTATTATAGTCTTTCATATCTTACTACTTATTCTTTTAGTCATAACCATCATTAACTAACAATAATACCTTTGTGAGACTTTCACTGTTGGATGAATTTCCTTTGTCACCATTCTGATCAAAAATTATTAGGGGCCTCACCCACATTATTTCCTGGCACTTGACCTTCTATTGTTTAGACCTATATTTCCACTCAGAAATCTTACTTAGTACAGCATCCTTGTTCTGCATACTACTTTTGCCTTTATTTAAGTGAAATTTAACGAGTATCTTTTTCTTTTATGTGACTGTTATTTTGCTACCTCTTAAAGTTTTTATTTTCCTATTTCCTCCTATCTGTATTTAACCCTCTTTGCAAATCCAGATGCAAGCACAACCCTCTCCACAAAACTTCCTGTGATTCTTTTAATTTTAAGTAGTCTCTTTAATTCTCTATAGACGTTATCTTAGTCTTCTGATCCATAAAAAACTTTGCTTTATGCTTTAGCTGTTTATGTACATGAGGTTTGTTACTCTTGATTTAAGGTTCTTTAAAAGTAATATTGTATCTGGGAAACCCTTGTCATATATTTGAACAGACAATGGAAAAGAGTATAGGCTCAGTAATATGAATCTTAGTTTCATAGCTGGTTGGACATTTTCAGATTTGTTACTTAGTTCATGAAAAACTTAACTCTGTATTTGCATGTATTGTGTATTCTGGTTTCTGGAGGTACAAAGATGAATAACTCATGGCCACAGTCCTCAAAATGCTAATAGCTTCTTAGGAGAATAGAAAATGTAGATAA
Organism: Octomys mimax; assembly: GCA_002564305.1. Taxonomy (NCBI): domain Eukaryota; kingdom Metazoa; phylum Chordata; class Mammalia; order Rodentia; family Octodontidae; genus Octomys; species Octomys mimax. The sequence goes on along the minus strand of NDGM011157199.1, from coordinate 4,305 downwards.
ATGTTCAGTGCTACAAAAACTGTACTATTTGTAAGCTCATAAAGGTAGGTGTGAGGATAATTTACACTTCAATAGGCCTGTAAGAGTGAATCTATTTATAATACACAAAAATGAACTTCATAGTAATGAAAATCAGATTTGAAGGAATCTTTATCTTGGGGGAAATTTTTTTTCATATTGTGTTAGACACTTGTTTTTGTAGTTCTTTTTGTAGCTCAGGCTGGCCTTGAATTCCTCATCCTTCTGCCTCCACCTCCTGAATGCGCAGATCAATGGCATAGGCCACCATGCCAACTCTCTCTCTCTCTCTCTCTCCTTCCCTCCCTCTCTCCCTCTCTCTCGCTCTTTCTCTCTCATTCTCTTTCGTTCTCTGTCTCTTTCTGTTTTTTGTTTTTTTTTTCCCCCATTTAGCCCATTATTTGTTATAACTGCAGCCATAAAAGTATCATGTATTGCTTTCTGGAGAACACGTTTTTTTCTTATAAAATGGTATTACTCTATTCTTTACTTCATGAAAAGAATATTGTGATCATCTTAAAAAAAAAAAAAAAAGAAAAAGGACATCCTTAATTCCCAATAGCAACTCTTTATTCTTTATTTAGATGATTTTATTAAAATGCTTGTGTCACTATTCTTGCCAGTTCATTTCTTTAGTTGTGAATTGCTTATGTTGTCTTTTCTATGATTTGACAGTCCTTCTTCAAAATGACTATTTGAAAACTACTATTTCTGCAGTTATTCAGATTGACTTTGATACTAAGTTGCAGTGCATTCTTAAGTTACAAATGATTAGTTAGAGGACAAAAATACTGTTTTGGTTGGACATACATGTAAGTATGAGGCTGGAATGTTTTAATGGAAATCAATATTTTAGTGAATGGTATTTATTTATGTATTCTCTCTTATTGGTACAGTCCCCTCCATCCTCATCCTGTTACTGGGTATTGAGCCTAACGGCTTCACATTGAACTTAATTGTTTTTTCTGTTCTTTTCTCCTCCCCTCTCCTCCTGCTTTTACCCCTTGCCTCCTTTCTTCTCCCTCTTCTTCTCCTTCTCTTCTATCCTTCCAGAGAACTGAAAATTGACTTGTAGTCTGTCATGTTTTCTCCTCACCTTACCTCAGCCCCTTAGCTTTCCTTTCCTTTTCAAAGTCTAGCTAAATTGTCCAATCTGGATTTAAACTTACTATCGGCCTTACCCATGCAGTTTTTCATTGAGTTTTTTCATGATAAATAAAATACATCATAACATAGTTGTAGCAAATGATGATATATCTATTATATTAATACATAAAATATAAGGGACAATCATATATTTGTATATAGTACAAAATAAAGTGTTGTACATTTTATATATGTAAAATGAATACATATATGAAATAGCAAAACAAACATGTATATGTATGTAGTATGTGTGCATATACTCTACACATACAGGGAAGTATATGTAAATATACATACATACATAAAATGAAGACTTTTCTCTGCCCTATTAACATTAACACTGAGGGGGCTGGGGAGATGGCTTAGTGGAATAAGTGCTTCCCTGGCAAGCGCAAGGGCCTGAGTTCAATCCCTGGTTCTGCCAAAGGGGGGGAGGGGACATTAATACTGAGGAAGTATTAACTTTGTTTCGTTGAGTTGTGAAGATAGGTGGATAAAATTTCTGTGAAGGTTAGGGTACTTTTAGAAAATCATCAGTGTTGTAACACACTGAAATGTGAATTAAATGAAAGAAAATACATAAAATAAGTGCCTAAAAAGGTAAGATCAAGGGGCCGGGGAGATGGTTCAGTAGAATAAGTTCTTCTCTGGCAAGCACAAGGGCCTGAGTTCAATCCCTGGTTCCGTCCCCCCACCCTGCCAAAAAAATCAAGATGTTATGACTGAAGGTTTGAAGAAAAACTAAGTGATTATCCTGGATGGAAGAACTTTGTACCTAAAGTTGCAATAGTAGGAAACATGCCACATCTTGTGTTTGTTGATAGATAGCAAGATATCATCATGAAGAGCTTCATATGTAGTGTAGGAGGGTTTCAGCTTTTCCTTATGCTTTAGGAAACTTCTTCTGTATGCTACTTAGTGTGTGAAGCTTAGAGATACAAAGAAGAATAAAGCTATAGGTTTTACTTTTAAGGAACCAGCATAGATAGGTAAGAGGTAAACAGATTTAATGTTACATACTAAAAGCTGTATTGGAGATATGTACAAAGTGCAAAGTTAGAAGATGGGCAGAGGATACAGGTAAAACATGAGTAACTTGGGCAATATATTGCTTTCTGGCAAATACATAAGCATGAGGATTAGCTAGCAGATTAGGGATGAATAGGAGAAGGATTTATAAGAGGTAAGCAGGCATAAGGTTAATAAACAGGCTAATTCATTTATACAATTGAAAATAATTTGGTGTTTCTGAAGTTGATTAGGACTCTTTCAAGATATGCCTTTCAATCGGAATAGATTTTTAAATGATAGAACCAAAATGTGTAAGTTGGGTAGATTTTGTCTTAAAACTAAATGGAAAAATGATGTGTAAGATAATGTTTAAACTATTTTTAAACATTTTTGATGTTTTTATTTTGTGGTGCTGTGGATCAAACCTTATACATGCTTGGTGATTACTTCAGCACTGAACTATACCCCTCACCCCTGTGCTTTATTTTTTAAAAAATATTTAAGTTTGGGTGGATTTATATTCACTAGTTTTATCTGTTTCAGGAATACAGTGTTTTCTAATACGTACAACTAACTGGTAGTTATTAGAGTCCAAGTGAATATTCTAGCCTTGAAATTAACTCATCACAACATGTCTTAGGAAGAATGAAGTAATGATTATAGATATACATGCTGCTGTTTATCTGTCTACTTTAAAACACATTTGATAGTTGTTTTATGGTTGTTGCTCCTTACTGCCATGTCAGTAATACTTGGAATAATTATATCTTTACAGGATGAATGTTACCAAGTCAGACAAGTATTTGCTCAGAAACTTCACAAAGGCCTTTCCCGATTGCGACTTCCACTTGAGTATATGGCAATCTGTGCACTTTGTGCAAAAGATCCTGTAAAGGAGAGAAGAGCTCATGCTAGACAGTGTCTGGTAAAAAATATAAATGTGAGGAGGGAGTATCTGAAGCAACACGCAGCTGTTAGTGGTAAGTGTGGAGGAAACTGTGCTTCTCTAGCCTGTCAGTTTCAGTTCTGTAGAATATAGGATATTATTGCTATATTCTAATTGGCATTTATTAAATGATACTAACATTTTGTAATAAGTAGTTTTTATTTAATATAAAGGTAATTTTAAAAATAAAAATGCATGGGTATTTAAATCTCAACTTAATTTCTGTGTAAATGACTAAATGGCCAATGGAAAAGCTAATGATATTGGAGTAGTTTTTTTTAATAGAACAGTAAAACCTGTACATTTACATAGGTTATCTAAACATTGTCTTTCAGTTGGAAAAGTACAAGTCTTTTATCTGTGTTGTTTGTTTTCATCAGTAGCTAATAGTATGAGGCTTGTATGCCTGCTTTTATCTGTTCAGCCCATCAAGGTTAGTTGGTGTGCTACTTGACTTTGTGACTTAACAGACAGTATTAAAATGTAGCCAGTAATCCAAGTCATAAATCAGAGGAATGCTTTTTCAAAAATTATTTTATTTATTTGGTTCAGGGTCTCGCCACATAGCTTGGACTTGCAGTGATACTCCTGTCTCAGCCTCCCAGTGCTGGGATTATAGGCATGAGCCCACCACACCTGGTTTTGGTGGCCAGCATAGCATGCCTCTGGCTCCAGGCACAGCATGACATGTGGTACTGGGGATCAAACCCAGGTCCTTGTGCTTGCTAGGCAGGCACTTAAACTATCGAACTATCTCCCAGCTGCAGAAGAACTCCTTATACTTTTTTTCTTACGCATCCATCAGAAAATCCTATTAATTCTTCCTCCAGATATTTTGACCACCTTATCCTCTCCTGTTTTGCTGTATTTCACTGGTATTGTACACACTCCTTACTCCCTCCCTGTTGTAAATGTTCCTATCTCCATCCAATAGCCCTCCCACCCAGAATGGTGCTGCTACATTGCTGTCAAAGTTATCCTGAAACAGATGTGTTCACATCACTTCTTTGCTTAGAATCCTATGTGGGTTTTCTGCTGTTTGTGGGATAAAGTCGAAATACCTCATGGCCTTTATAGTTTTCTTTTTTTTTAATTCTTTTTTTTTTTCTTCTTTTTTTTTTTTTATTTGTTTATTTATTTATTTTGTGTGTGTGTGTGGCCAGCTCAGCCCACCAGGGGGCGGG